>DF241038.1:68812-88562 GCA_000507305.1 Breviolum minutum Mf 1.05b.01
AGACTTCCTTCAAATTCCACACTTTCAACTTGAAAATCGACGATTTCGTGCGAGTTTTTCTTATAAAGCCATTTTCACCAAGCTCAAAAAGTATGACTTTTGCGAAGCTTCCGCCACTTTTCAAGACACTCACAATTGCTGCGCCTGCCACGATATTTGAAAGAGTGTCACGTTTGCGCGTCCCTGCCAATGCGATCTATGGAAACAACACCTTCGCCACCTCACAAAATGCTGCGCCTGCCACGACATCGCGAAAGGCCACATCACAAAGCGCTGCGCTTGCCACGAAAAAACGACGCGCTTGCATTGCGTCGCTTCCAAAGTATTGCGCCTGTCACGCAAAACACGAAAACGACCTCCCATTTTGTGACTTGAAACCGCCAAAAAGAGCATTTCGTGCGAGACTTCCTCCACTTTTCATACTTTGAAAGTAAGATGTGTGTCGCAGTGCGAATGTATACCGCCCAATGGAGAGAAATTAACGAGTTGGCGACGACGAGGCGACGACGACACGACGACGAGGCGACGACGAGGCGACGACGACACGACGAACGCAACGCGAACACAGGTCCAACCCCAGACCCCAACTATAAACGGGAACCCTTCGCTACGCATTGGGGAAAAAATCGTTCCCACAAGAGGTGCCTCTTTCTTCACAAAATCGTGCTGCAGAAACAGCATGAACCTTCACTTCGACTTAATCCTCCAGGTTTAGGGGAGCAACAACATGCAACAACTATCATCACTTGATTGGTACTCCTCAGATCTGCTTTGAAAAATAAACTCCACCAAGGCAACACTGTCTGCAACACTGTCATTGTACCATTATAGTCACCTACACAAAAGAGAAAGAAGGGATATTTTTGAGAATTGTTGATTGCTTCCTCTGTAAGATAATGTTACTACAGGAACTATATAGTCTACAAATTTGAGACACGGACCATAAAAACCCAATATGCTGCAGATCCAATCTCACGCAGGTGCTTGTTAAAAAAACCACACTTTGTTCCCCTATAGTTCCCCCAGGGCTCAACGAACTGCGGGGTGTGGTGTTTTTCCGAGATACCAAACTGCAAAAGCACATCAAATGAAAAGCAAAACTGCCAGACTCAGGGTGCCTGACATCGATTGCTGATGAGCTGATGAAGTTTCGAAATCAGGAAAGTGCATCGAGATGATTGAGAATGTGCGGATTGTATGAAACATCTTGAAACCAATATGCAACATCACAAGATTCGTATAAAAAGGGATTTAACATAGGGATTTGGAGACATGATTCACATACATTTTCAATTTAAGCTACCTAAAAAAAATCATGCGCAAAAAGACACGAATGACGGCTCTTCAAGCCGCTTGAGCTTTTTCTTGACTGTGTCCATCAAACACCAATGTAGTGGTTTACAGAAAACAACGTCACGTAAGAGGTACTCAACAAACAGGACCGACCTATGGATCTGGATATGTACGATTTGCAGTACGACTACATTTACACTAAAAAGATGCCCTCCACGGAACTAACATCTCCCAAACGGTGAAAAGGAAAATCTACTTCAAGAGTGCCTTGGTAAAGGGATATGTAGTTACTTCCCTGGACGGTAACCCCAATCTTGCAGATCTACCATCCCATGGATTGACTTTTTATTCAAAATTCCTCTGAGAAGGGTGAGGCGAAATCAAGTTGGTCAAGTGCATCAACCTTGTCAGTCTGTTTCTGAGTCTTTGAAAAGATATGACTTACTGTAACTTGGCAATTTTTTTAAAGAGTCCATGTTTTTCCCGAAACTCCTCACTTGTAGTGAAATGAAATTCTCATCAGGTGTCAGGACACCTGATCCTAAGAGAGGGCTTTTCACCCAAATGAGGGCAAGACACAAGACGTAAACCAAGGGAAGATCATGCAGCTGCTTCACCCTTTCTGCCGTTGCACAAGGTACGCATCTTCCACCACGCACCTGGTGTGGGGTGGGTGGCTTTCATGATCCTGAGATCATGATGGTGGTAGGGGGCGATGATTATGATATTTGAGGAGGAGATGGAAGAAGAGGGTGAGGATGATGATTTTGAGAATCATAACAGTGTTGATGAGTATGACTACGACAGCAGTGATATGAATGTCGCTGATGGTGACAATCATTAATGAGAAATGCACTAAAACAGAAATGATTTGACGGCCGACATGTTTTCGATCATGATTAGTACAAATCAGTAGATGTTACTAGTATTCTAGTTTTTTTGAATGATGCAAATTGAAGTAACGCCATTTTTGGCCTAGAATCCTTAAAACAAAAACTTTTTTGGGGAGGATTTCCAGCACACGAGGTCCCCATATTTCTATAGATATATGATATAATAGTCAACATTCATAAAAAAAAATCTATCACTGTCACATATTTACAGATTTATATCAATTATTATCTTCATAATTATATCATATCAATAATATATATATATATATCAATAATATCCTTACATCTCCTGATATGCCCCCCATTGATCCCCACGCCTTGTATCCCACCGGGCAGCAGCATCGTCCAAGCATCTTCCGTCCCCTACAGAGCTCCAAGCCCTGTAGAGTACAGTCCGTGGCGGGTCCCGACGTCAACGCTATCGAAGTGGGCACAGGTTGTTGACCATCACACTCTGACAGACCGAAGCGTTGAAGGATCACTTCCTGTTTCGGAGCAAGGAATTTTTTCATCACGTTTTTTGGGGTCGAATCGAAATGATACTGAAAGAATCATCCGTCAATCCCGTGGAAAATCCCTATTCGTTCCAGACTATTCATCCGATACTTCCAGACTATTCAGAGGGAAATTTGTCGTGTTTTTCCATGACTAAATCTGCTGATCGCCATGGCGCAATATGTTGTTTGTGGACTTTTTATGATTTTTTGATGTGCTCGCACTCACAAAATACCCCCCTAAAACTATGGCCCGGTCATTCTCACGGCCTCGGATAAAAGACACTGTTAAACTATGTTCAAATTCAAATCCTTGGGCTGGAATTTTGTTTCTCTGGTCAGCGGTTTTTGAAACAAGTCCACATCCACATAAAAAATCTACGCGAAGCCTCTACACATCGTAAACTTTACCCCACCAAAAAAAATGAACATGTCCCCTAACAAGGGACTATTTCAAAAGAGAAATACATCTTCCACCCGTTGCTTTCGAGGGCACATGTGAGTTTTTTTTTGGGGGTAAATCAACCAAAGTGAATTGATATCTGTTGGCCAAGATTCATCTATAGCACCCTGATAATCCTTGCGGGTCCCAACCCACCACCAAATATGGCCAGTGCCGGTAACTCCAGCATCTGCACGAGGTGGAAAACCATTCTGTACTGCCCAAGCCACAGGTGTCGAGCTGCTTGTGGCATTTGTAAGGGACAAATACCTCGAAGATCATCATGAAGGAGACGAAACAAAATGACGATGATGATGATGATGATGATGATGATGATGATGATGATGATGATGATACATTAGTTGATAAGGTTGACAGTCATGGGACCATGGCGGTAACAATGCCGACATGACGTGAATAGGCCCGTCGAAGGTGATTTGCCCAAACACTGAGGGCAGCACGCTCAAACAAATCTTGAAAAATTGCCCATACTTTTTTCCACGCAAAACACAAAACCATACTAAAATATACAAAATTTGATAGCATGTATATTTAAAAAAACAAACAAAAAATCACTCCAGAAATCATGCCTGCCGAAACCTGAAACAACCACTGACTGCGGGTAGAAACCCATCTTCAACAACATGCACCAGAGCCGAGTTGCACGGGCGCAGCATAGAGACAGGTGATGGAACAGGAGCCACCTTTGGAGATTACCATCGGTCCATTCCCCAACCGAATCCTACACCCTGGAAGATTAACATGGACCATAGTCATGGAGGTTTGGAAGATCATTTTCCTTTCAAAATGGGTGATTTGTAGGTTCCATGGTGTAGCTGTTTTATGATGGGATCCTAATAATGGTTTATCTCAAAACTGGGTAGGGATGAATTCCCTAAAAACCCATCAACAACAAGGGATTCTGGCCGAAATAGAATCATATTTCACCCAACCGAAAAGACTTCCCTGAAATTTGCCGGGGATTTTCAATTACTTTTCACATCTTTTCACAACCCATTTAGGAGTGAAATCAGTCGTGTGAGGGTCGCGAGGTAATTTGACCAGATGGATTGGATATCCGTATGGAGGGGCACTCCCTGAAATTAACGTTTTCGCCCTTAAACAAGGATGGTTGGAATACGATCCTTTCCTATTGGGATTTTGCCTATGTTCAGGGCGAACTGTTAGTTATTCTCATTGGAGTTTTAGGGTACCGCCCCCAAAGACCCCTCAAAGGAAAGAAGGCCTTAGTAAAATGCTGCAGACCAGGGGTACCCTTAGATTCCAAAGATAATTCTGTTACCCCTGTGTAATTGCCCCTTTTCGTTTTGACTATCTGTTTTTTGGTTTGTTTTTGTTTCAATTGTTGTTTTCAGTCGTGACAGCTATCTATAGTCGTTTTTTGTTGCCAAGCATTTCATCTTGTTATTCTCCAACTAAAACACAGAGAAAAGGCAGTTATGCGCTTACCTATAATCAATTTTGTTGTCCCCCAAAAACATGTCATGTTTGTCCCATCTCCAACCCACCCTTCCGTGGTTCGAAAAAAATCAACAACAACAACAACAACAACAACAACAACAACAACAACAACAACAACAACAACAACAACAACAACAACGACAACGACAACGACAACGACAACGACAACGACAACGACAACGACAACGACAACAACAACAACAACAACAACAACAACAACAACAACAACAACAACAACAACAACAACAACAACAACAACAACAACAACAACCAACAACCAACAACCAACAACCAACAACCAACAACCAACCACCAACCAACAACCAACAACCAACAACCAACAACCAACAACCAACAACCAACAACAACAACATCACTCCGCCTCCAGAAACATCTGAATCATCAAAGTCCCATCCCGGCAGTTTCGGCAACTTGGCGGCACCACGACAATCCTTCACCACGCATTGCTGTGCCGTACAATCGCTGCAATGAGGAGCAGCACCTTACAAAAGACAAACAGCCAAAAACAACCCAAGTTTGATGATGTCAAGGGAAGGTATAAACTCAAAAAATATAACCCTTTTATATAAATGGCACCTTGTTTGAAGATGTTTCCCGGTTTTTCCCATTTGGTGGGGATATCTTAGGTCCCTATACATGTTTTATGATTCAATTTTCCAACTATTGCCCTTTTGAACGTCTTCTGGAGGTGAAACTTGAAACTTGGAAAGAAAAGTAACACTACAACTGTATGATTTTGTTTTTATTGACAAAAATAACTTCAGCTGTTGAAAAAAAACACATGTTCTTTAAAATGCCTAAATGCGTATTTTGCGATTTACTAGTGATTCTGGGATGTTTTACAGGAATCTATATATAAGTGTGCAAAAAGATGCAGTAAATATCTCTAAATTTGTCAGGTCAGCTAAAGTTTGCCATGGCACCAACTTGCAATGTGTCCATGGTGGCATCTTCGATCGTTACCAAACCTTGCCGCAACAGCCGCCAAGCAGCAAAGGGATTGATCAACGGCAAATAGTGGGGATGTTGTGGATGAGATTGATACTGAGACATGTCATACTCCCTCAATTGACTTGGTGATTGGAGATGCTTCCGAAAGGAGTTCCAACATTCTCAATTCATACTTGATCTCTGTATGATTTTTTAGTTGGTGGTTTCAACCCATCTGGAAAATATTAGTCAAATTGGATCATTTCCCCATAGAGGGATGAACACAAGAAAAGAAATGAAACCACCACCTAGTTTTAATATCTTCCGACGATACTTTGGATGTGAGGCATGATGTCAATCTTTTGGAAACCGTGGCAGTTGCGCACTGTCAGATGACAACGAATCAGGATTCTTAGAACCCATTGGATCATATTGGATCCATATGAGCCATGAGCCATGTATGATATACTGGGTCAAGGGGCAAAAAATATAGCATACATGGATCCTATTGGACATGGAACAGAGAAAAAGCACCTCTTTCAAAACTACATTTGGAAAAGTTGACTTCGAATCTACTAACCATATAACAAGGAACCAAGCTGATCTGCCATGGCTTCGGTATATCTGCTTAAGCTCAGGCGTGCATGAGGTCGGAAGAAGTTGTAGGCATACACCGGGCCATTTGAACACGATGCCATCCTGATGGAACAGCTTGAGTCTCACCAACACATGGAACAAAACAGCTGTTACAATCCCCTAAAACTAACAGTTCGCCCCTGAAAATAGGCAAGCGTGGCCGACCTACAGTCAAGTTTCCTACCACCGAAACCTTTATATAGTCTGGTCCCATTTTTCCGGCAAAGAAACTCTATCGACTCAGTGACCCCATTGACAAAGGAGCTGGTGACTGAAGTTATGGAGAAAAAGCTTGATTCACTTGGAGATGAGGAGGTATCGTCTGTGGAACAATAAAACTGCAACATACAAACCAGCATGTCGCACTTAACACTTAGGTGTGTCCCGTGATAAAGAACCTCTCACAGCCTGTCCTTGGTTCAAAAATTGCCAGAAACTTGGAGTAAGCAACCAAAATAAAGTATGAACCGACATCTGAATATTGATGTTGAAAACAACTTCTTCTGAAAATCAGGGTTGAGACTGGATTTCCTGAAATCAGGAAGCTCAAATTCGTCCTTTCAAGTCATATCCAAAGAATCACAACAAAAATCCAAGTGCAAGTTCTTTGTATCGCTTATACTGCAAAAAAACAAGTCTGGGAGAAGGGAATCAAAGTACCATGACTATCTGCAATGGAGGAATGTATCATTCCACTGCAATGATGCTATTTTTAAAACAAGGTTTCTGCCCCTAGCTGTGACGCTATGCACCCCCCCATCTTTAGAGTAAAATGAATCTTGAGATTTAATGGGATAGTCAGTTCCCACTCAAAAAAATTAAAGATTTGGGGCAAGATTTTGGGCATATCCTCAAGATTCATCGCGCTATGGAGAACCAAATGCTAGCCTCAATTGTTTGGGCTTGATGCCATGCATCCACTTCAATATGTGCAGTACAAAAGTACAGTGTAGATGACCTGATAGCAAATAGATTAGTTATGTTGCATATTGCACAATATACATTATGATATATCATGTAGAAGTCCTCATCCACCTGGCAATATCACCAATATCATCCAAAATCTCTCCTTTTTGTTGCCAAATCATCCCGATTAAACCACACCAAGCATCAGTAGAAGACCTGTCAAACACATGCAACACACAATCCAACGACCACGATCTAACCAATGAAGCGGATGATCCACACGTGTGAAGAACGCTGGGGCTATACCTGGACAGATGGATGATATACGAAGCAGCTTCCCGTCTGCGTGAAAAATTGCTTCATACACTTATGTTCACTTGTTCATACACTGCTTGAAATCTATTTTAAATGTAGGTAAATATACCATACATGGATGCTATGGGTTTTTGAACATACTTTCTTGGAGACCCAATGGGTTTCTTCCCATATGAAGCGGAAAAGAAAGGTCCAAGGATTGCATGAATTTCGACCTATCTGATACTTCATCTTCATTTATTCAGTGATCCTAAACGACCTATGGCTTCATCTTCACTGCCCAGATTTTGAGGATGGCAGCAGGGAGTTGGCACAAAGACGCACAGGACCTAGTGACCTAGATGATCTCAAGCCCAAATGGGTGATCAAAATACTACTCCAATACATCCTACGGAACTTGACGAATGTCATGCATGAGAATTCGTTTTGAAGAATTTCATACCTTGTGCTTCTTCATGTTCGCAAATGTTATTTTTTGCATAATCATTTTTGTGTATCTTCCAAAACTCCAACCTTTCCACCCTGCCTGCTTTAAAGGCCAAGATCATTGCAGCACTGATGGACAGGAGTTGCATACGTTCTCCCAACAAGTCCAGGAAGACGTATTGCATTATACACCTCAAAACAAAAAAGTAAAACATTGTTATATTTGTGTTAGGATTAAAAAACGGCATCTGTCGATAATCTTTGGAATATTCCAATGAGAAAAGAAAAAAAACATTTTAAATAATTTCTAGTTGGTGGTTTCAACCCATCTGAAAAATATTAGTCAACATGGGAATCTTCCCCAATTTTCGGGGTGAAAATGAGGCATATTTGAGTTGCCACCACCCAGATTTGGATTCAAACCTTCAACTTGGCTTCCGGAATGGAGTTGAGGCACGCGTTTGCCAACAAATTATATAAGCAATGTCTGAAAAAATAGAAGAAATTATTGAATTGGGAAAAAAAATGAGGTTCCCAAAAACACCTGTTCAAAAAGAACTCGGGATGGGGTGAACTGCTGAATTTTCCAAAACATATACCCTCACCTGAATCGTTTGCAGATCTCCAAAGCTGGATGATAGAAGTGATTATGACCGGGATGTTGTATGTTTTCCAATGGGGGTAGGATGACCGATGACCGACCCTCACTCCAACCTCGAACAGCTTCCTAGTTCCAACATGTTTGGGTTTACAGGTTTACCCTCCCTGAAACTAACAGCAAAAAACAACCAAAAAAACTGATGGTTGGAAAACGATCCTTTCCTTATAGGGATTCATCGTCATCTTTTCAAATGCTAAGATATGCTAAGTCTAAGTTACTTTCAGGGAGGATACATTGAAGTGGAACTCTCACACTTGGTACTAATTAGTGATCAGATTCATGAGTGTGGCACACAAAACCACCTGGACCCAACACTTCTTATGAATATATAATATGTCAATGATTTGGGTGTTTCCGAAAATAGGGGAACCCCAAAATGGATGGTTTATAATGGAACACCCTATAAAAATGGAAGATATTGGGGGTACCACTATTTCAGGAAACATCCATTTGTGGACCCTCAAAACAGGTTGATCAACAGAGATCTACTTCTCTATCTTCTATTTCGATGCCTCAATAGGTACCAAGGAAATTCTCTACGTAGCACTGTGCATTGTAGACATCTCTGCCAACTCAGCCGAGCCACAAAACACTGGCAGGCAGAACCTGAAGTTAACGAAGTTTCGGACTGTAGAAAAACTGTCATGCCTTCACCTTCAAACATATACCTTCAAGCATATATCTACCCATAGCATCCATATATGGTATATTTACCTACATTTACCATAAAAATCAACTAAATGTAGCTAAATATACCGTACATGGATGGTATGGGCCATAGAAAAGTTAAATGAATAATTAATCATAATATTCATAAAACCTCATAGACCATCTACTGTACTATCTAAGATTGGAACATGTTTGGGTCAATTCAACTCTCCCAGGACTCTTAGATTTTCAAATCATGCTACTTGATACTCTTATCAATCAGAATTCTTGAGAGCCCATATTGTCTGGACTTGTGTTTGTTTTTTTTCACATGTAGCGTGCAATGAAGAGGATTATATACTATAAACATCTATGAACGACTCATGCCACAACCTGGATAATGATACAATACAAATTGCAAAACTCGGAGCACACACTGGGTACGTATCTGCAGTCATTCTGTTTATTCAATTATCAAATTACGAATCAATGCAATATGATATAATTGAGCAGTAAAACCAGTAAAACCAGATTTGTTTCTACAGAAACTCCATAGTCAACGTTTTATCCCATGAACTTTATAGATGCCTTGATTCAACCAAGCTGTATTACTCACATACTTTGTTTTATCCTAAGGTTCACCTTTTAACCCCCGATGGCACTTGGGAAAAAAACCATGGGACCAAAAACGAGGAGCGGGTGATATACCACCCCCCCCCCCCCGCTTTCCAGCTACAAAGTGACAAATTGCTTTCCATCAACTCGCAACACTTCAGATTCCTGATCAAAACTCACCCCCATTCCATCGTATTGGTTGGGTACTAGGGATCCAACCAAATGGCTTCTCATACTCCCTATATAACTGGAGAGTATATGATAGTATATGTAGTATAATCCCCTAAAAACCCAACCACCCTGGGGTTTTGACCACAAAAAAACGATTGGACTTCCCAACACTTGCAACAAACGCCGCTATGAGGAACCGCAGCAGTCATCACCAGCAGGTTCTGATCAAAGGTCAATGCAAGATTTGAGATGGGAATGTCCTTAGGTCACAAAACGATCATTTTTGAGGGATCCAAGATTTGGATCAAATTCTCGTGTCTGGGGTGTGAGTTTTTAAAGTAACTTCCTAGGTTTTGTCGCTCTATTTTGCAAGTACAGTATCAGTATATTGGTATCAGAGGCAAACGTTGGATAGTTGGATTAATGGATACCAAGTGGATCTTGCAGAAAATGGTTGAAATCACTTGTGAAATAATCCTTGCCCTTGGCCAAAAAGATTGGACACTCATGGAAATCCCGAAAAAAAATCTGGATTTCCACCAAATCTTTCCAAGTGTCCATTGGACCGTGTGGATTTTCACCACACGGCGCGGGCTGGCGAAAAATGGAACCATCGGCCATCGGCACTTTGTCCGAATTCTTTGTCCGTCATCTGAGCCAGAAATTGCCCTTGCAGGCGGAGGGTGAGGCCTATGATCAGGGGAAAATGGCTGGAATCTTCCCCCCTAAGACGACTCTATTCCCATAACATCCATGTATATATACCTACATTTACCATAAAGATCAACCAAATACATGGATGTAGGTAAATATAGGAGTCCCATGGATGCTATGGGATTGATACTGCTTTTGATGTGTCATATCTTTGGAAATCTCTTGATGGGAGGAAGATGGCTTCACTTTGGGTGGTGGAAGTTTTGGCCTTCAAATACTCTTGTTGAAGTGCCAGGTGCCAGGTTTGAAAATTGAAATTCCCCAGATTTTGTTTTTATATCTTTTTTATACAAGTGATCTTGAAGAATCTCTACTCCCTGAAACCAACAGCCAAACACCTCTGAAAATAAGCCAATTTGGGTCCCAAATTCGAATCTGAAGCCACTACCTATCGACCCACTGGAGGACCTCCATGACCCACCAACTTCCGTCAGGCTGCGCTTGGCAACCGCCGGTTTTTTCCGCTCCCCCCCGGCGGAGCTCCTCACGAAGAAAGATATCCAATTCCACTTCGCAGGCATGCTTCTCCGTTGCCCTGTCGTGTCAGCCGTTGACTATGAATCAGCCAAAGGTCTCACCAGCCCTTCAAAACGATGGTAAAGGTATAAAAGGGTAAACGAATTGTAGATTCATAAGATCATCTACCAATCAAAAAGTCCCATTTTGGGGGAGATCACCGATCTACATGTATATGGATATTCGTCCAAGTCAAGCCTAGTAACCACAAGGTTTTTGTTTTTTTTCAGCCGGGTGGTTTTGGAATCTGAAGGGATAACATCTCTAAAACTAACAGTTCGCCTCATACGCCAAGCCCCGAAAGGCAAGGCGAAGGTCTCCTAACCACCAATTTTCAACAGTAAACTCGCTGTTAGTTTCATGGAGGCTACGAATTGATCTTCCTATCACCAGATCCTGCAGTTGCGATTCCACGCGCCTCAAACCCACATGTACTACAGGAGTCGCTTTCCAACCTGAGTTCGCTTGGGTTTTCACCGACAGTTTGTGCATTTTTCATGGCATAGCCAAAGGGATATATACGGTATATGTGTTTTTTTTGTGTGTTTGGATTTGAGTCAATTTGTAGGATAGACCACCAGCATGAATCATCCAACTAGACATTGGTTGGATGAAAATCTGTGCAAATTTGTGTGTATGATTGCATGATATGAAATAGATGTCTCATAGATGTACAAGCCATGAAAATGCAGAACAGAAACCTAGATATTTGAAAATCTTGTGGATGGAATACCAATATAATCTAATTCAAAATAAGACAATTCAAAGAAACACATAGATATTCCAAAAATTCTTGTGAAGTATCAAGAATCATATGTTCAAAAACTATCAGCCAAAACCATCTCTTTTCGGTTCGTCTCAGCAACGGCCGCCACGGCGGAAGACGAGCATGGGATGATCAAATGCCACCTGGGGGGCAGTCATACCTTGGGACAACCTCGTCCAACATCCAATTCAGCCCGGCATGGTAAAACAAAATGGACTATGGAAGATGGGAGAGAGAAACCACTATATAATTAATTCATCTTTCAGAATTATCTATCATAGCTATCTGTCTATCTATTTATCTATCTATCTATCTACAGTATCTATCTATCTATTGTATTTATCTATTTATTTATTTATTTATCTATCTATCTATCTATCTATCTATCCATCCACATCTATATAGTTAGCAAAAAAGTCAAGAGCTTCATCACAAAATCACTGCTAGTAGTCCAAAATAGCAACTTGCCAACTTGCAACACCACACAACTCTCCATGCCATTCAAACACTTCAGGTCAAAACAAGACTTTCTTAAGTACCGCATGTTTTTCAAGCAATCTGTGGTTTTTTAGAGGTCATGGACCTGTTCTTTCAAAAAAACCTGACCAATCACGCAATGGCAACGTCATCAGCCTCCATCTTCTCCAAATCTGCTTCCATGGCTTCCAAATCCTCATTAGTGGTCTTTTTTAACGAAGGCAAAAAATGGTGAGAAGCGACTGCAAATGGCAAAAATGTTCACAACGTCAGCATCAACGCGACAACGTTTCCCCCGAAGGTTGAAAAGCCTAAAAATCGTGATGTTTATAACTTTTGTAAAACTTAGGTTGCTCAAAGTCGAACTTTTTAGATGCGTTTAGTGATCATGTGTCAAATCCAAGTAGACTCAAAGGGCCAAGGACATGAGAGATTCCCTACAATTTGCCAAGTAGTACCATGCAGACTGTAGGCGGTTGGAAATGCATTGATTTCACAGATTCCGTGTAACAGGAAGTTAGTTTCAATGATGACATCCCTCATCAAAGTTCGGTAATGCTCACAAACTCTAAGGTGACAATCAAAGACGAAAGCGCTGAATGTCACGGCCGAGATTGCTAAACTAATCTTGCACAAAACGACCCTCAACTGCAAATATCCATCAACACAGTTGAGTTCTCAGTAGTGCTTTAGCAACTGTAAAAGTTGCCTTCTGCTTTTCANGATTGACTATCTAGAAATATCAAGAAGAATATCCATGTGGAGCACATAGTAGTCCAGCATGCATCTTACTACAAATGCACAAGAAACCTACCGTATCCTACCTGCTCACAAACTCTAAGGTGACAATCAAAGACGAAAGCGCTGAATGTCACGGCCGAGATTGCTAAACTGATCTTGCACACAACGACCCTCAACTGCAAAAATGCATCATCACAGTTGAGTTCTCAGTAGTGCTCTCAGCGGAAGTTCTCCAACGAGGTACAGTACTGGAAACAGAAGACTCTTTTTAATTTAATGATTGGCACGTTACAAGAAGAGAATGATTGTTTTTTAGGCAAACTACGTCTGCTTGTTTTGCTGCGCCCTTCACCCCCAAAATAGATTGTTAATGATCTTCAACTATTGTTTGATTAATCCGTATAATATACTACTAATCAAATCTATGTATAAGTCATAAAACTCAATGCCCTAAACTAACTTGATGCTTTGCTACAAACTTAGAGACTAGATATCCCTATGTTTGCAAAAAACTGTATTTGTTGACATTAAAAGAGAAAACATCATACACCCCTGAAGATTAACGGCTGGAACACAATTCCCTGGAGGTTTGGTTCAGATGATTTTCCCTTTATAAATGGGTGATTTTTAGGTGAACTAGCCGTTAATCTTCAGGGGTGGTGTATCTCCACAAATCATTTGATTTTTATCGCCTGGCCAAGTTTCAACATCATCATCATGTGGGACAAAACCACCATGTCGCAATGCTCCCAACAACGTTCCGCCTTTCCGAGAAAACTCTTGGAAACTCCCAAGGTGTTTGGTACGTTTTTGGTACGTTTCTCATTGGGGATCACTACGGGATCACTGGGGGAAACCACATGGGAATCCCGTGGTTGACCAAGAAACAGGGGACCAACCTGAGATTTTACCCACCGGCAAATCCACGACTTTTTGGAAGTGACAAACGAGTTGGTGATGTCTTTGTCTCCCAATCATTTGCATCATGTTGGACCATTTTTTGAAATGGGTGGTTTCCCATATTATGGCCGTGAGTCACGTTCGGTTCACATGGTGTGATTTGTGTGGCTTTTGGCTCCATGGAATTCCATCTTTTCAGGTTGTGAGTGAGCTGCGATGTTTGGGAATTTTCGCTGTTTCAGTTGGGTATGTCGTTTTTGAGAAATACTTTAAGATCTTTAAGATGATATGTTTTTTGTTGTTCCCACCACATGTTGTTATCCATGCGTAAATATCATACACATACGTACGTCATAATGTCATCTATAAAGCAGATACTAGATGCTATGATATGAACATATAATGTAAATACAACTATCAAAAGATGCATATATATACATATATATATATATAAATATACATATATATACACAAATAATACATATATGTACATTAATATACTATATATACACCTACACTACCATATGTATTAATATATTCGATCCATCTCAACCCCAAGATGGAACTCCAGCACCTGTGAGCCAACATGGAACTCCAGCAGCTTCTAAACGCCACAAGGTCGCCTTTCCGATGGAAGGCCAACCCGGCCGTTTGGATGGTGCTAAAATAACCCTTGGTAAATCATTGGATTTCGGTTTCAACTACCAAAATATCTCAAAACTGGTGAGTTGATCCCGGATTTCTGAACCAAGCATCAATTTGTAGTTTGCAATTTGTAGATCAAATTGTGTGTTATTGCTGATGCTAAGTTTGATGAGCGCTCATGATATTTGCAAGGCATACAAGACTACGCCACAAGATACCACCCTGTAAGAACAAAACATAAAAGCCAACAAGCACCTGCCTGTAGCAAAACCAGCCTAAGCGTCAGTAGCTGCCGACTTCGATAGCACATGATGAAATTGTAACTGAAGTGGTAGGTAGCAAAGCAGCGCCGCGATGTCTGTCAAAACCATCACTTCCTTTCAAATAATTTCATATAGTGCATGCATACCACATGCATTCCACCCTTAATGGACTTCAATGTAGGTATACATACCGCTATCTATACATATGTAGCCATATCATCCGCCATATCATCTGAAAATATCACGGTGTGCTTCGACTTAGATTCTTTATTAATCTTATGACATCAAGTCTGGCAAAAAACTGTCCTCCAGGATTTCTGTAGGACTATGCCTGCATCTGCAGCCTATTGTCAACAACAGAGCCAAGTTGTTGTTTCTTGGTAGATTTTGATCATGGCCACTTCAAAAAAACAAAATTGCAAGAAATGTCACTTCCTAATTAGCCAAAAGTCACTGGCTCTGCATAAGCCTCAAATAATGTCAGTACGTACATACCTATATCCTCTGTTCGGGTGTCAAATTTCAGCCCCAAACGGTCTGTTTTTGGTGGGTTTTTCGGGATCAAATTTCAGACCCGACTGGAGGATTCAGGTATAAAAGTAGAACCACAACAAAACCCATCCATTGAGATCCCTTACAGCGCTGTCTGCTGATTGTGTAGGTCTCGGATCGTTCACAACCGGTGGGATTTGATTATTTGTTGGTTTTTGAAAAGGCGGCCACCAACAGAAAAACACACAACTCAATCAGGGAAGCAATCTGGAAATAACGGGATGTAGTATCATATTTTTATATAAATGCACATGTAGGCACGCGCAAAAAATGGGAAAGCATTATCTATCTGAATATTATCTGCGTTTTGGGGTTTTTATGGTTTTCCAGTATCTTCCTCCCTACAATGAGTTCTTCACTGAATCAACTGGACGCCCCAAATGAGATCCCCGACGCTCTGGGTTCAACCAAGGCACATCTCCCGCCTCGAGGTGAAAATTCCCAGGAATTGAGGGTTGGATCAAAAATGACGATGCATACGTATGTATATATATATATACATATATTGATTATATATGTATATATACATATACATATGTATGTACATGCAAGCAACAAGAGCTTACATATATCATAAACAATGACATTGACCTTGTAAATTGTAAATGATCTATGATCATTAGACAGTGAAAAAGACTGGGCATTAATACAAATTGCACAGGTGGGTTCTGGATGGTTCCAACATGAAACTTCCTCTAAGTTACACACAAATATATTTATACAGTTGTGTATTGTATATAAAACACACTAAAATATAAAATGCAAATATATCAGTCCTCACAGGAAATACTCAAATTCTCAAATCATCTGGAGGACAGCCCATGCCTCTTCACTCATTGGCTCCAAGACATTGGATCCACGGCATTTTGGCACAGATTGTGCAAGAGAAATTGGATCTTTTTCACCAAGGTCCTTTAACAACTAGTTATACTAGTTTTTCAACCACCAAGTTCACCAAGTAGTTTGGGGTTTGGACAAGATTTGGGAAATGTAAATTCAGTGACTGAGATTGCGATTGCTTCTTTGAGTCAGGACAATGACGTGCCAAACGGTTGACGAATGTTCGTTTGAGTCGAAAAATTGCTGCAATCAGGATGCTTGGGAATGCAAAGCCTTACTAGTCTATTGACCTTTACTTGGCAGCTGTGCGGTTCCCTGCTACTTCACTATTACTCCACTGCTACTTCACCTCCAGTACATCCAAATTATGGCCAAGATCTACTGACTACTGCTCTCAAAAATACTGCAAATATATCGAATCAATTTACTGCACCACAGACGCTATACTGCAAACCTCAATAGATCCACTCGAGAAAACTAACGGCTGAAATCCCAAATTTTGGAGCTTTGGAAGATGACTGTCCTGTTCATGTCTGGGGCATCTTTAGGTTCCAGCCGTTGGTTTTCGGGGGTGTACTCATGTGTCATCTTTCTCGGCTCCCTTGAGAATCACAAGGAAAGACATCACCTGAATTAAAAGAGTGAATCCGTTCATGCTGGAAGAGACATCAATGAACTTCAAAACATATATGCCATATACGCAGTATTTATGTGTAATATACATACAGTAATTCATCATATTTCATTCATATATCACGTAGTATGCATTACAATGCGTAACTAGGTCTCAGGTATACCTCTGGTTGATCTCAACTCCCACATGCTTTGTTTGCAGGAATCGATGATGTTTGCAGCCCAGGGTTCGCCTTAAGGTTCAATGGAGGAATTGACTCAATAGACTCTGTTACTGGGTGGGACTAAGACCCGAATGTACAAAAACCAAAACTAGAGCCTGATTGTGTTTCAAGTTCAATGTTGCGGCCATTAAGTATCACGAAGGCGCGACGGACTTTAATTAGACACCACCACAATGTGTCTTGGTGCACACTAGACCGTTGATATATACGCAGAAATGTATACATGTATGCTCAGAAACACGCGAATCTGTAGCAGTACATGTCATAGCACTGTAAATGCAGGGAAGCAAAACATGACCATAATTAATACTATTATCACAATCATATGAACATTCTCAGAATGTCCAACAACATCAACACATACTGTGACAACTACAGTCACCTAGACTCTCATATTACGAGTATTCCAAGCATCAAGTGTTGGGAAATCCATATTTTTTTCAATCTCACACATTGATGGTCACCAGAAGGCCACGGAAACCGGCATCGAATCCTTGACTGTTTTCCAGGCGCACGGGACTCGCCGAAATTGGTCACTGCTGCCTTTGCATGATGCGCGTGGAAACACATCGGATGGGTATTTGTGGGGGGTTCAATTTACCACGACATCAGCAGGTGATTCTGACAAATTTTGCAAACAAAACAACCATGTCAGGGTGAATTGACATATTCATGTATCCCGAAGAATCCACACCCTTCCCTAGAGTAGGATTGATGGTTTTAATTCCAGCCCTGGAATAGGATTGTAGGGCAAATCCCTTTCTTAGGACATACCTGGATCCTTAGGGCATAAAGAAATCATGTTGCCGAGTCTCCGGTACTAAACCACCTCTTGGACTGATAGAAAAACACATGAATCTGTTTTGATGGGTACATGCTCGAGGACAAAATAATCTCTATACCTATCAATCAACAAAATATATATATATATAGATCGATTCAATTTCAAACACCAGAAAATGTCACTGTAATTACATCAAAATAAGTCCAACTGGTTGTACTACTAATCTACAAGTAGCCACTGAAACCTTTGCTCCAACATCTTCCAACATCTTCCAAGCTTCAACCACTGACCCCTGGGTCTTCCGCCGAGGAAAGCCGAGCTTCCGGGCAGATTTTTCAGGCCTTGACTGAAGAAGAGCTTGTGCCCCAAACGCTGGATGCCCAAGATCTGTCGCGTGGGTGGGTTGTTGGAAATGCTAGGGTAGATATGACCCTTATAAAATCGCAATATAAGTGGGTAGCTGGGGTTATAACCCTACTTAACAGGGCCCATCTTGAAACAGCAGCATCTAAAGTTAAGATTTATTGAAAACAAAAAGATCAAAAGTAGATTGCAGGGATGATGATTGTCTTGAATTTCTAGACTGTGTCTTTTGTTGGGGGTGGCATTTCACTCGCAAGCAAGTTGATGCAAGTTGTGTAGTGAAAATTGCTTGGTGCAAAGGATATATCCACCCAAACTCAAAACATCAGAAGTACAGTGCATCCTTGTCGATCGGACCAACATTTGCCAGGAATGCTCCTGTAGAGGGAAAACAAAAACCGTTACTTGCAACCTTTGCTGTTCATGTCATCCATCCTTTATACCGAATATCATGAGGTCTTTCCTGCAAAATCTTGGAAAGCAACATGGAAGGTGCCAGCTACTTTTTCAATGGAAACTAGGTTCTCTGACTTTAATCTCAACGAATCCTTTATTGCTCCAAAATGGGCAGTGAAACCCAAACCATATGTCCGTTGGAACCCTTGAGCTTCGCAGACTTCTTGTCTATAGCGAGTACCCATACCATCCCTGTCTGATATATGGGATGTATATATATATATAATTATATAATTATATATATATATATATACATACCTGCATTTCCCTATCAAATGAGGCAAAAAGGCCAACAAGTACATATGCATGGATTTTGCCGGGTATCTGGTCAGTACTGCAAGGGTGTATCATCTCCGACCTCTTCCCACCTTTCCCCCCGTGCTTTTTTGTTCCTTCACCGAACGTGCAGCATCAAAAACTTCACTACGCACCAACTGGATCCTAAAATGATACTTCAAAAACTTCTGAAATTTTATGGAATCTATATAGGTACTTCAAAAAAAATCCCAGCCTTTCTCAAAAAGCCTGCGACCTGAAACCTGTTCCCAATACAAAAAAACAAGAACATCTTTGATCCCAAATATCTCCTTAGAAGCATCCAAAAAAATTGTGCCTCCCACAGACTCGGCTCCACCACTTTCAGGCCCTTCGCTGTGGGGTCCACAATGGCCGCAGACAACTGGGAGGGAGGCGTCGCTTGTGGAGTTCGGTGGTGGTGATGATTTGATGTCAATCCTTTGGGGATGCAAAAACTGACATATATGTACATACATACATACCTGAAACCCTTATTTTAAGTAGAAATGACATTCTTTTGGAGGGTTCTTTCACCCCAACACAAAGGACAAACTGGTTGCTGGTATATATATATATATATAAGTAATTAGATAAAACTATGTGATCCAAGGTGTGCCCCCGCCAGTTATAAGTAGGGTTACAACTC
>DF241038.1:88594-159252 GCA_000507305.1 Breviolum minutum Mf 1.05b.01
TCCGGCTTCAAAATATGGCGTCATTTTCACTCCTCCCGGGGGCATCCCAAGATCTATACATATAATTTACATATAGACAATATAATGTGTATATCTACATGAAAATAAAAACATATAATATATGATGTATAAATATAAATACAAATATACATATGTATATATATATATGATGTGCATATACATTATGTGTCATGTAGTGTGTGTATATATATATATACATATTCATTGGAATTCCATAATTCAGTGGGAATTTTCTGCTGAGGTGAAATAAAGAAATTGTTCAACCACCCAAAATATACGATGATATGAAAGTGCTGCAAGTGTGTCGTTTTGTAAATGATATCAACCAAATTTCCTTTCGGTGGCTAATTGTAAAGTGCTTGCACAGTGAAATGTAGAGAAAAGTGTATCATCCCTTTTGCTCAGTACTATATAAGGATATATAAGGCTTACCAAGCTCCGCCACTTTTTGTACAAGGGATTTGCTTGGGGGTACCTTCTCAAAAAACCTATCTAATTTGGCTTGCTGAAAAAGTCTCATTTGAATACAATCCGTTCAGAGATACATCCGGTTGACCAGTTCGGATGGATAAAACGTATTGCATTCATTGGAGATTAAATTGATATCAGCCCAACTGATGCAGCACTTTGTCCTCCAACAGTATCACATAATCAACTGAAGTCCCGGATGTAGCGACCAAAAGTGTGACTTTCTTTCGGTGTTTGTTCAAAGGCCACCATGATTCAATGCTCACCCTAGAAGGATTACTTTTCTCTTGGGGGGGGGGGTGCGGGTTTGGCAGCCATGTCCATTACACTCCAGGGAACCAACATATCTCTTAAAGGTAGCTCAGGTAGCTGAGAAAATAATGTTCCTCTTCCATGGGTGGGATATCACACCCCAAAATTTTAACATACACCACTGACAATTAAGATAGATACCAAAAAATGGCCAATATTTTAAAGGGAGTGACCTCAAACACCATCATTTTGGGAGTTCAACATTTTCCAACCGCAACAATTTTCACCGCCTGGCAACCCCTCCGAAAAACGCGAGGGCCTCAGAGATGCTGCTGAACTCACGATTCAGGGCTTCTGAGTACCTGGGAACGTCAAAACTCGCTTCAAGTCGTGGGGAATCCCAGAAAGCCGATCCCCCTGTAAGCACAAGATTTTTGGATAACCTCAAGTCCTGGAGGCCAACTTCAGAAACTGACGAGAAATTCAGGTAATTCTGGTTTTTAACGGGGTTCCTAAATGTTGCAATAACCCAGAACTCATTCCTAACAACACCCTCAAGTATCCTCTTAAATCAAAACCAAACTGGGCACATCATCATCACTCCTTCTCCATCTAAAGATCTCAGCCAATTGTCAAGGCTCTCCTGGCTCGATCTTTCGGGTCCATCTCAGGCTGTTCATGCCGAACGTTGAATCGCGGATATAGAGAAAGGTTTGATGTAAAGTGATGTAAACAGATTTGGCAAAGTGGCAAAGTGGATTTTGACTTACATTTCAAATAATACCTCAAAAAATGCCAGAGTAGCATTGTATAACAATCTGAAATCATGATTAAGAAGGACATGACCTTTCATGTAACAGAAATAACTTCAATGATCTGTGGCAAATGTATGGTGGTAGAGTGCCCACATGAAGCCCTATGCTTGATTCAAATCCGGCTTTTTCAGCCTGCAAATTACACGTGGTATCTCCATGATCCAACAATGAACAGCAGTTTTCGATAGAATGTTCAAGGAAACACACCACCAATCATTGTGTCAAATCTGAATCGCAAAAGCATTTTGCTGCAAAAAATATCCTTTGGCAAAAGCCCAAATTGGGAATGGTATTCTTACGACCGTCTTCCATCCAAGGATTTTGAACCGCCGATTTCGGCCGAAGGCCTTGTCTCCGCTTTGGGAGGCCTTTCGCGGGGGTCATCTGATGAGGGATTAGAAACACACCCTTGATGGATATAGTATAATCGACTTGTTTTTTGGGTGGAAATTTTGATCTTACATTGATCTTACTACGACTTGCCTATCCTTATGAACTGGAAAAGTGGACTTGATTTTTAGGACAACATCATGCTAATCATGATCATCAATCCTTATAATTCCAGTCGCTACTTCATGGTTGTATGTTCAGCTTGGTGGAAATTGCATTCAAACATGTTTTTTTCCAAGAATCCGAGGCTATGACATACTGAAATCCATTGATGCCAAAGTGGTAGAAAACCCCCAAACCTCTCCTTGATTGGTTTCCATCAACATCCATCTCAAATGGATGGTGCTTGGCTACTATGAAACTCGGTTTATGGGTCAGCATGGGTGAGTTACACCCCTGAAGATTAACGGCTGGAACATAATTCCCTGGAGGTTTGCAAGATCATTTTCCTGGAATTAGATGGGTGATTTGTAGGTTCCATGCTAATCTTCCAGGATTACTAAACCTTTGGAGGATCTGTCATATTTGATCTTACAAGTTGTTTCCATCACTTGTGGTTTTCGGCACTGGACCTGATGTGATGCCCCACTAACAACTATAGCTGGTGAGCATGCTTGGAATTGATGTGGAAACATTCATCACACCAGTTGTAAAGGCTATAACATATTGTAAATGTTAGTGAGACAGGGTATAGTTCATACTCCTTCTCCAGTGGAGAATGACGACCCAACCCTCGCGAAACGAAGATCGTTTTGGAGACATCCCATCGTCTATTGAACCATGAATAATCATGAATACGTATCTTCTTGGTGGTTTCAAACCTGTTTCGTGACTTGGGAAGATGATCCACCAACATTCCACCAACTAGTTTTGGAAGCGAGTACATGGACGATACATGGGTAGTACCTGGTTGGCGAATGGGTAGTAAATGGGAATGGTATTGTTGATAGAAGAAATCCACCTGCACCTGTATGAAGCCCTGTAAATAAATGGGGAAAATTACCATATCCACTGGTTAGCAACATTTCTTCCATCAACGTTATCCCCACTGATCATCCAGGACCAACCTCCTCCCGGAAAAAGCAACTGCACCTTTGTGACAGGGCCGGGTCCCGCCGGCGCGTTGGGCGCCGAAGACTCTGGCCTGGCAAAAGGGTTTGATGTTTAGGGGTCCAAGCCAGTTGTTCACAAATGAAAGCAAACCAGATTGAGAATCGCCAAAAAAAACAACAAAATGATTGGAAAAGGTTGAGATCCATCCAGAATTGGCTAGAAAATTTCAACCATGTCAACAATATGGCCAATGTATTTTGTGCATGTTCTGCTTCCCATCTCTCTATGCTATTTCATCGAAATGCTGGAGTTCTGGAGGGTATAACATCTTGGGCGCAAGGGCTTGTGCAAAGAATCACGCTGTTCACGGCTGAAATCCAGAAGCTCATACTTATAATAGAAGAAACATGGCCAAACTTCCTGGGGTTTGTATTGGGAGAAACATGGCCAAACTGTATACACTACCAAAATTACCGCCATCAACCCGGATAAACTTCATCAGTTCTTGGCCTCAGGCATTATTATCTGTGTGCGCGAATTGCTGATATGTCCATGCGAATGTTTATAGATGCAATGTGGTTGAATACAAATGTGTGTATATATTTATGTCATATGTCGACTGTATATCCTAGTAATATGTACATAATATGCACGCACATAGTCCGCCGCTAACAGTTAATTACTGGGATATATATGCCCCAAAGTGAGGGCTGGACCACCTAACCAAGCAACCAGCCACTGGTGCCCAACCAACCAGCCATCCCGCTTTGTCTCGCATCGCAGAGTGTCTGGACCGCTTTGATTTTTGGTCTCGGTCAATCAATTTCCGACCTAGAAGGCGTGCTGCTCTGCATGCCATCCTTCCTTCAGCTCTCCAACGGGTATTACAGGAAAATGATATATTCGACTTCTTAAAACGGACAGCAAAGTTGAAGGTTGCCATTTTTTTGGCTAGTGACAAAAGTGACAAAATTATCACTTATACAGTGTTTTCTTCTGAAGATGTTGGATTTTGGCCAGTTGAGAATATTGTAGACCTCTGGGTGATTGTTGTTCCATGTTTAACCCGATCCAATTCCTGAACTTTGTGGGTCATTTTGGGACGATTCTCTTGCGTGTTTAAACCACCATCTTCCTTGACTTTCCGTTACGTGACATCATGTCATGATTCACATGACATTCACAAAGGTAAGTTTAAGGCTTACAGTTTGAAACTATACGTCGCCAGCATAAGCGGGTGTACTCAACAATAGAAATATAGGTTTCTATATACGGAAGAATGATTCTCTTGAAATCCAAATGAAAGATCTCCCTGAATGATCCTTTCGATAAACTATAAAGATGCACCAAGCTAGTAGACAGGTTATTGTTGAGGGGCCCTCTCCTATCCCAAAACCACCGTGAAGAGTCGGAATTGTTCTTTATATTTTGGGGGGTCAAGTGTGCTTTTCCAGCAGTTCTATTTAGAGATCTTTGAGATCTTTAAAGAAACCTATTGGAAAACCATTCTGAGAAACCCATTTTATTGGAAACTCATTGGAAACCCATGGAGAAGACTTGAGAAAGGACACTTTGAAATTGCAAAGGCACAAGCCCTGGTCAAGTCAGCCGAGACGGCAGGTCTGTGTGGCACAACCAAAAAAATGGCCTTTTTGCGACCCTCTAGGTAGCGAAATATTGGGGATTTTCGACACTATGTCTTGACGCAACACAACAACTATCAACAACTGTTCAAATCAAAGAGATCCCCTTTTCAACTCAAAAAAATGCCATTGACTACAATGCGTCGCATACTCAAGTTTTTCATAAACTTTCTGTCGCGGACGGCCGCGAAACATGTACCTTCCAAATTGGAATGGCTCACGCTGTATACAGATTGATTAAGTATTGTGCTGCTGCTACCTCTGCTGCTTGTCTGCAACCTTACTTCCCAAAGAATTAACTTAGATTTTGAGGTCCCGGACCCCCTTTTCTGGAGGAGATTCCAGCAGTGAAGAATTTTTACCACACACTGAGGTACAAATAGTGTATGGCATGTTCTCCTTTTGAAATGTTCAAGTGATCTATCCGTAACTATCCCTAACTGTGGTGATCTATTCTTTCCTTTTAATGGTGGTCTATCCCTAGCTATTCCTCATGATCTTTTGCTGCACGTCCCGTATCCGTTCATCATCTTTCGTACTAAACTCAAACTTATCATATTCAAACAGTACTATATAATCTATATAATATATATATACTTTTTCAAAATTTTTCATATGAACAGAAATGGAATACAGGCAATAAGGCTGCCAGATTTAAAATAAAAAACCTTTGAGAGAATATCTTTCAAGATGGCTAGAGGCAAGACCCATCCTGCAGCTTGACGAAGCATACAGCAGCGTAGATCCACAGCAACGAATCCACTCAAACCATCAAAAGGCGAGCAAAAGCGCAAACGACCCAAATATCCACCAACCATCTTATCCATACTGCAGAAGTCCAAAGAATGCAAAACAACGGAATTCATGGACATTGATTGATGAACGATCGAAATTCTATCAATTTCCATAAATTCAACATGCATCCTATCGGAGATACAACAAAAATCCTCAAAGAACACCCATGACATCCCCCAGGATCAATATATGGTATATTTACCCACATTTAGTTGATTTTTATGGTACATGTAGGTAAATGTAGGTAAATCCACCATACATTGATATCATTTTTGGACCATGAGCTTTACTCAAAAAACATCTCTTAACGTCACCAGCTGTCACTGGAGCGCTTGTTGCTCGGCAGGCTTTGAGCTACGGTCATCGTCAGCCAGATTTTCCCTCGACTCCGGGACTGCTGCCCAGATTCCAAAATCCCTTCTGCGGAGGGGAAGCGTTTTTTAAAGCCAACTCCATTGGCTTCTCAGAAGGTCGACATTTTTTAAACCGACGACTTGGAATTTCACAGTTTTCAGGGACTTCTGTAGGGAATTGGAAAGAAACAATTCCCAACAATCTTTTGATGAGTAGGAGAAAACAACGGCGTTGAAACAATTGTAGCGGTCAGATTCTGAACTCCATGATTTGACAACTCCAGCGTTACGATTCTCAGCAAATGGCGGCCGTTTTTTGGCCGTTAAAAAGCCCTGGTTTGGTCGGCCCTGGCCTCACCGAATTTCTCACGTCCGATTCTAAATGGTTACCGGGAGAAACTGGTGAGTACAGAACGATTGCCCAAGAAACATATCCAAACCAAATGTGTTGATCTGACACAGCAAACCAAACTGTTTTTTTTGTGTGTTTCACATCATATTCCAATCAGATCCTACCGAAAAACATCTACTAATTACTAATAATCAATATCTCGATCCTTAGCAAACTCATCCAAAATGGTCCATAATCCTATACGAAACACCAGAAGAAGCTGGAGATAGAATTTTTCAAGAAAATATTTCAACACCATTCAACGATTTAACCATTTTGGGTTTTGAACGTTCTGTGGTCCGAAAAGGCTCAAACCAGTTGCAAACGAAATAATCAAGTTACGGCAAAGCATAGCCAAGGCGTCTGCAAATTTTCCTCTCCCGGAAGATCGAAGATGTGACCATCGATGTGAGTTTAGATTTAGCTATCGACAGTGAGACCTTGGAAACCTTCCATATAAAGATTCAACAAAACAAGTTGGGAAAACCCATTAGAATAGGAACGCCAAACAAAAAACAACAACAACAACAACTTGACTAAACTGGATACACCGCAAAAACTGCGGAAAATTGAAAGAAAATAATTAAGGAAAATGAATCGAACAAAACATCAATGGCAAGATATTGTACTCAAACCGCGTCAGGATGCTAAGGTCATGATGTCAGGAAGCTGCCAGTTTGTTCACTGACTTGATCCAAAAAAAAAACAAAATACCAACAAAAAACAAGATTGACAGTGAGCATGTTCGACATATTGCGATGTGCCCCGTACCTGATCCTAATTTTACATGACACATATAAATTGTTTCTTCATTTGAAATCCTGTATATATCTGGTCGTTCGTTTCCATTATTTCCACAAGGTGACGTCATTCCTAATTAAAAGCACCACTTTGGTCCTCAACAAACTCATCCAGTTGTTTTCGTCTGAAGATCTGGGGGCATTTTTGAACATTTTCGTGACCTCTGGCAGGCGATTTTCCAATGAAAACACCAACTAACCACGGAGGAACAGTTTCTGAAAAAAAAACAACATGGGACATCTGGATTTCGAAAAATCATGCTGGGTTTTTTACGGAAAACCTTGGTTTTCATAAAACATGTCGGTGTTTGAGGAACACCTTAGAGAAAATCATCCAATTCAACTTGAATGTGTGGCTGCACCTCAAGAAGGAAAAATAAAACACGCATTTCCTTGTTACCAAACTGCCCACCCACGTGAATTGCACGTTCTGGGCTGTTTTTAGGAGAGAGAAAGGTTTGCCCGGCTGCTTTGAAGGGGTATGATACCCTGGCTGGGTATCCGCTCTGTACAAAAAAACAAAAATCGGACAACAAGATCGCAGGGGTTTTCTTATTTCCCTGCGGGTGGGAGGTAGTTTGACTGTGCTGGTTGGCCGGACGTTTTAAGGTCCCGCCCTGTTCCTCTACCATCCCTGTTCCGCCTCTGTTGTCATTTTCTTGCGCCACGAAAGGTTCCGCTTCGGCGAAGGTGGCTTTAGCCCCGGTAACCCGAAACAATGCAACCGGCTTTTGGCCGACAACAAACGGCGGGTGTCATTTTAAGTTTGTTTTCCCAAGTTCGAGAGCCGGCCAAGTTTACTAAAAAAAAAGATTTGGAAGCAAAAAATCAAGCTTCAACCAAAATTATCTTGATTGATTTGTGCTAGAAAATGTTAAAATTACAACAACCTTTCCTCAAATCTACCAACAGTGCCACCAGAATTATGATAAATGAAAGTTTATATCCATAGTCTAAAAGATTCATCTATAATTAATCAATACATACGAGACTAAAATATGTTATTTGTATATGACACGCATTCCTATTGGTCAAGCCAATTTGAATGGTGCTGATCAAAAACGCTGTTTGTCTCTGTAACTTTTGTTGCTCCAACACACCTTTGGAATCGACAGCCTACGAACCTATGAGCCAGGATTCCTTTCATACCTCCCTTGGGCGATGGCCTGGGGTCCACTTTTTTTGTGCGCATTGCACCTTTCTTTCTCCGAGGTGTGCGTCGTATTAAATGTAGTATCCAAAATATTTATCTGCATGTATAAAATATGCAGTATACATACAGATACATGTACCAGTATAATATCTTATCTACATAATGTTTATTAGATATATTTTATATTGAAACGGCCGCTTTCAGACAACTTGGTGATTTGAACTCACCTACTGTTCTCTCAGGGGCTCAATCCGCGATGAGAATACTCTCCTGGGACCGTTTTCAAAGATTCCAAAGACAAAAAACAAGCACTGAAGTGTATGAAGCGTAGATGTATGTAGATCGATGACTATGGTCATTATTATCAGCTCTACAAGTGTCATCACTATCCTTACTAATATTACTGTATGCAGAAGAAATGTGCACAGATCCCACAAACATATGTGAATGTGGATGTACAATGCTTGATGTATATCATAAATATCGTCATTAATATATTCCATCGTGTCCCATCCCTGCACTCACCAATCCAAAATCGCAAAAGATACCAATTGGATGAAGTTCAACTGAAAAAACTAAAAAACACAAAAACAGCGCCAGTATGTTTCACAGGATGAAATGATTCATCGATGAATCAAACAGTTTGTTTCACTTGAATACTTGAATCCTTGAAAGAATGGAGCATTGCCTTTGTGGTCATCACTATGTGGTCATTTCACTTGCACCCCACAAAAATCACATATCTTGCAAAGCTGGGGCAGGAAAGTAGTCTTACCACCTTGGGCGAGCGGCTAGACGTTATTTCCCAGGTGTACTTCCTTACATTAGCGAGATGTCAAATGGTGTAATGTTATGATGTATCCAAAAAAAAACTATACAATGTGTCATGCGTAATATGTAATATGCCATGTGTATAATGAATGTTCAGTTTAGTATGTGATATGTAATAAGTAATACGCCACACGTAATATGTGCTGCAAATATAGATATATAGCATAGTATTTGCAAAAACATATACGCTATACCACCAAACAACTTTGGTATGTTTCCATGTTATGTCGTCTCTGTTTGCTGTTCATCCCTCTGAAAAATATCCACAACTCTTCGTAATTCGAAGCTGGATCAAGATGAATTCCAGCTTTGTTCCCGCCGCGAACATTGAGCATCAAGACGTTCAAGCAGCATCTACTTCCTTTTAGTGCACCAATACAAGCCAACTATCCTCCAACATGAGTCATGCAAATATCTTCACCTATCTTACATAGAATTTCAAAGTCAGTCTGCAAATTTCTCAAGTAACAGTAGTAAAGTTGTGACATTTCAAGGATGTTTTTCACAGCATTTACACACCCAAGACCTGGAGCCACCAAAAAAAAGCCACTTCCCAGCTACAGCAGAAGCTGTCCTCTGGGATCATGAGCAATGCGCCCTGTCAATCCCCCAAGGGGGTCAGGTTGACATCTCACCCCCCGGGTGAACGGTTCACTCCAAGCATCACCCATACTGTCCCCCATGACTTATGATCCCAGCAAACCCTGGCAGTCTGGTAACAACCACTCTCACACATTCGTCTCAAGTCAAGTGTGAGACTGGAAACATAGCTTGTGTGGTTGCGGGCCATGAGTCCACCTTGGTAACAAACACTTACTGATAAAAACTCTGTTCTTTTACAATTATCTAAATATGACATCTCAATGATCCTAAAAGACGATAAGCAAACGAAATGAAGACATGATGTCATATCGTTCATGCTCTCTTCCGAAAAAACTTGGGATAGAAACCTTACATGTCAAATGACATGTCACCAAGCTGCAAAATCACGATGGAATCCCATGAATGATCCACTCAAATCCCACACGGCAATATTTAATCCAAACAAACATATCAAGTCTATAACCATATATACATTTTGAAGTGAAGCAGAAATAAATCTACGTTGGTGGTTTCAAACCATTTTCTTATTTTCGTTACTAAAAGATCATAGAATTCTTCCCATTTTTGTTTACGCTTCTGAACAAAAAATCTTCAAGAAAACCATCCCCATCCCCACCTTTCGAAGTTGTGACCGAAGCTCTGGAATTTGATACACGATGCTTGCTTGGCCTGGCGGCGCCCCCAGCAATCCCTGCCTCAAAGGTGAGAGATGTCGATCGCCACTCCCATTAGTCTTGGGATGATCATACTGTCATACTGTTGATGGTTCAGAAATCCCAAACAACCAACCTGGGATGTGTATAGAAACCCTGTATAAATAATGGGATAAACTACATGGTATCAACTGGTTTGCTGGATTTCTGAACCATCAACAGTATGGTCCCTTACGAACAAAGTTCCCATCTATGGTGGGAGTGGCTATCGCCATCTACTTGAAACAATATGGTGTACCAGTTCGCACATGAAAATAGGCCTTAAACGAAGACGGTCTCCAGAAGGGAAGGTACCAGGAATCGTCTTCCAACCATCCAATTTCAGGGGCAAACTTGCTGTTAGTTTCAGGGAGTTAAATACATCTTTGGAAAAACCAGCTCATTCTGAATTATTTATTTTCATTGGCAACATTTGACAAGAATCAATCATCTTGGAACTCATCTCTTCAGTTGTAGGGCCCAAATTCCATAGATTCACTGAGACGTGATACTGTTGATGGAAACACTCCGTGAAAACTCACCAGTTGAGCTTGGTAGTAGTTTATCCCATAAATTACAAGGATGTTATACATCTCAGCTGGTTGTTTCAGATTTCTTCCATCAACAGTATATATACATCTCAGAAACAATTCTCCAAGTGACAAGCCCCTTCGGAACAAATTTTGGGGATCAAAAGGTTGAGTGTGACACCTGTAAAAGATATCCCAAAAAAAAGGGGGGAATGGATTCAAGTTGGAAAATGTGGAAAATGTCCACCCTTGAGGGAGGGAGTACCCTAAATTTGTATCACCTACCTTTTGAAAAAAAATGTCTGTTTTTTTTGGGGGGGCATCTTGAAGATTTAGGGAACAAACTGCGATCGGGTCCCAAAATCACCCACATTTTCCAGCATCTCAGATCTTCAGACTTCGCTTTGGAGTCACCCACATGGCATTGTTAATTTCGCCAGATCAATCTCTTACGGACCGATGGCTGAAATCTGAATCAGGTTTGATGTATAGTGAAAATAAATATCCCAAGTGAGGAAATACCAGTGGTTTGCATTTCGGAAAAAAATCCTGTGAATCACAGTAATGACCGTTTTGATAGAACGCCATTACATAAATCATTGAGCATGTTTTAATCTTACATCCAAAAAAAAACACCGAATGAAACCATCAAAAAAAAATGAATTGGGACCTGAACCCAACGGACCCCGAAAAACGAAGTTGCTAGAACTATTACAGATAGATACGCAGGTTTAGGGGTCCGTAACCCGTGGGTCCTTTTGGAGGCTTCTTGGAATGAAGGAAACCCTCGGCACCCGAGGAGACTCAACATTCGAGCCTTTATGATCTCGATGTTTCCAGCACCAGGCGATGGCCTTTAATGACCGTTGCAACAACGGCAACGTTTGGAAAATGGCATGATTTGTCATGGGAGAAAAAAACACAACCCCTGGCCCCTGATTACAAAACCCGAAGTTTGAGAGCAAAACAATAAACCTGAAACATGATGTTGGAATGGAAGACTATGTGCTTTTGTGCTTTCCTTTTGGGTTGTTTTAGTCCCTGTTTTTTTTTAATGGGCAAACTGCTAAACTTACAGGAAATTTTGTTTGTCTCAGGAAAGTAATGCCAACTGATGAGTTTTGGAACATTCTTCTTGGGACCCCCTTTTGAATTAGAGTCATCTGGACATAAAACGATACTGATTCACCATGGAAACCCATGGGTTTTTCTCAGGTCAGGGAAAGAGTGCCTGACACCAATGTGGCCACAGTTCAGTAAGCCGCCGTATGCTGGCCATAAACTTCCAAGCATTTTCAGCTCTAAACAAATGGTAAACATTCCAGCAAAAATGGTTGAACATCGGAGAGTCATGTATATCATCTGCAAAATGTTGACCCATAATTCTACAACATGAATTTGGTGACTTACTTGGGATGATTAGGGTTTGCCCACAGCCGCATTATGCAATCCAAGTGCTTCAAAACAAAAAAACAAAGAGTACTTGGCGCCCTACGGCTTCCATCAATTAAAATGTCTTTCCATGTTAACTACACTTCAAGAAAGCAACATAAGGTTCAATTGTGACCTTGTAGAAAGCTAATTGTATGCATGTACATATATTATATATATGTGTATTGTAATTGCAAATGTTTATCAAATGTGCACTACATTGAGTATACTAATTACTTACTGTACGTACATGAAATGTGTGTATTGCATACAGTACAGTGTATGTACTTGGTATGCTTCATTCATAGATATGTAACGCCTAGAGCATTCCAGTGCACAAACACAAAACACCTTTGACTGCATTGTTCCTCTCTCCTGTGGAACACGGATACATCTTAACAAGTCTTTCCGGGACTCGGATGATGATAACTTTTATATCACCATTCAAAGTACGCTGTGCATACTACATAAAGTAAATACCTTAAATACACATCCCACAGGTCAATCTTACATCATAATAGACTTTGTCAAGTGAATATTGCCTTCAAATGTCATATTCTATGAAACTGCATTTGCCAGTTGGAAACGTGGCAAACCATACCAAATTAAGTCAGATTGCATGGTCTATGCCAACCACAAACAAAAAGTGAAGCATGCACTTTGCAGCTACGCCTTTGTGCCGCATCAAAATACGCTTCAAACAACTTAAGCTGATTCAGAGTTCAATATGTTCAATCAAACGCATGCTGCATGGGCAACAAAGACCAAGACAGTCCGAGAAGCACATGCTTCAATAGTGACATTAATTTTGGAGCCAGAGATCTGCCCCAAACAAGCGAACGGCTCCGCCCTTTGCTTCCTAGTAAGTGTCGTGGACCCATCACCAACACTCTGGAAGTGAAGAGTATAGAGAACATGGGAGCAAAAATACTACATAATGCTGCGTGTATATCAATTATACTAATACATTATAAATTTAGAGTATATGCTCTGAGTTTGATGAATTCAAATAAGATGACGGGGTCGGGGGACTTCCCAACCCACTCAACATCCTGCAAAAGCCCAGGTACTGCCACTGCAGTGGGTGCTGCTGCCACTGCCAAAGTGCAAAGGACCGTGGCGGCAATTGCCTCAGGGGAAAAGCTCCCATTACGATTGGAATCTTGTAGCTGCCAGGTAGGCCAAGGTACCTCCAAAATTAATTAAATTCATACATACCAGTAGCAACAAACATCCATTAAAAGTGTCAGGAATGGACGGCTTTGCTTCATGCAAATACCCAGCACTTCAGTGACATTCTGGGAAGTTCAAGTGAAGATTGATGTGTGAGTAAACAGTCATCAGTGAACCTACACTGACTTCAACAGGCACCACATCAAAAGTTGCTGATGAATTTCGCCACATAGCCACTCTACTTATTAGGCAATTTAGTTGAAGGAGAATGAAATCCCAAAAACCAAAAAAACTCACCCTGCCATTGATTTCCAAGACACTGCTGCAGCTGCAGCTGCGGCCTTGAGTCGAGGCAGGGGATGTTCCCCCCCCTTCCCAGTGTCACCACCAGGATTCCTTACAGTTTTTTGGGGAACCTATATTATACAAGATTTGCAGGTGAAGAAAAACATAAGGCACCAACATGTAATGTCATGTAATGTTGCTGGATCCATGTTTATTTTTTTGGGGGTGGTATTGTCGGTGATCCACCAGTCACACAAAATTGGTTCTGGTTTCTGTCGTGAAATTCAAGAAACTCGTGGCAGCCACTGTCATTCGTAACCGCAACAACAACAACAACAACAACAACAACAACAACAACAGCAACAGCAACAGCAACAGCAACAGCAACAGCAACAGCAACAGCAACAGCAACAGCAACAGCAACAGCAACAGCAACAGCAACAGCAACAGCAACGCCAGCTACTACTATTACTACTACTACTACTTCTACTACTACCACTACTACCACTACCACTACCACTACCACTACCACTACCACTACCACTACCACTACCACTACCACTACCACTACCACTACCACTACCACTACCACTACCACTACCACTACCACTACCACTACCACTACCACTACCACTACCACTACCACTACCACTACCACTACCACTACCACTACCACTACCACTACCACTACCACTACCACTACCACTACCACTACCACTACCACTACCACTACCACTACCACTACCACTACCACTACCACTACCACTACCACTACCACTACCACTACCACTACCACTACCACTACCACTACCACTACCACTACCACTACCACTACCACTACCACTACCACTACCACTACCACTACCACTACCACTACCACTACCACTACCACTACCACTACCACTACCACTACCACTACCACTACCACTACCACTACCACTACCACTACCACTACCACTACCACTACCACTACCACTACCACTACCACTACCACTACCACTACCACTACCACTACCACTACCACTACCACTACCACTACCACTACCACTACCACTANTCATTTGAGTTTCCAAACGCCACCATCGTCTCCAAATTGAAAACAGCCAAGGTTCCGAGACAACAACAGCCGATGCTGCATGTTGGGCCATACCACAAAGTCGGCTGCGAGGAGCTGACTTTGGACTACCTGGGCCCCGAGAAAACCCGGAAGCAGCGCGAGGTGCGGAAACGGCAAATCCCCCGTTTTAAGCAACGAGGTTGAAAGATGCAAGTCGATTTCCTGGGTATGGTCCCCCATTCCAAGTTCTTTTGTGGCAAATGAAGGTTCTTTTATAAAGATCTATTTTGGGATCTCCTACTAAACGTGTACTGTAAATAATCCTGGTGGTGACTATTGCTGGGAAGTGTCCCAACCCAAGATATGATCAACAATAATGATCGATTGATTACAAAAAAGCTATGATGATTGAGGTGATGACAATGATGGTGGCGTGGAGTCAAGTCGGATAAACGAAACGTTTTAGATTCAAAAAAGACTTCCTGACTCCTTATACGAGTGTTTCCTTAAATGGTGGTCCCCCCAATCTTCACCCCAAAACGATTCAGTTTTAGGAAAACCCATGGTTGTTGGGGAAACCCACCATTTTAGGAAACCCCCCCATACTCACCCAACCCGCAGAAGAGCCAAAACTAGGCACCTCGGGAAGAGCTGGCAGACGGGTGCGACCAGCTGGCCTGGAAGAGGTATGGTGGAAACTCCCTGAAACACCCAGTTTGCCCCTCAAAATTGATGCTGCGAAAATCTTTAAAAAAACGATTCTTACCTTTCCTTTTGGGGAGTGTAATGGTTCAGAAGTCCTGCCAACCTGTTGAGTTTCCAACTGGGTGTTCATTTCATCAGGCGGTGAATTTTTAGGGGAAAGCCATCAAATCATCAACAAGGGAAGCCATCAACAAGCCATCATGTTTAGGGGCGTTCACCAGTTGAGGTTGGTAGTATCTCCCAGTATTTACTATGGTTTTAGCACCATCCAAACGGTGGTTGTTTGGGATTTTCTGAACCATCAACAGTATCACACGGTCATCTTTTTCCCAAGCAAACTGGATGAAGGCAACTTTTGAAAAGATTCCCTTTGTTTGACTACCATAACTACCTTAACAGGTGGGTTGGTTGGTTGATATCTGTACCATTTTTGTGATGAACGAATTGCCTGAAAATCAACTAAGCGTGCCAGTCTATGTGTAGTAAACAAAACTTGAGAATTGCCAGTGTTTCTTTCATCAGTATTCTGTAGTTAACTAGCTCCAAATTGTATCAAAAACCATCAATCCACTCAAGATGATTATTCTCACTTCCAAAAGTCATGTAAAGAAAGATCAAAGAAGTACTGTTTTGTTTTGTAAATTTGCAATCCAATCTTGAATACATGAAAACAGATCAGATGAATACACCTCGGAAGATTAACATGTACCTGAGAATACACCCGTGCAAAAGGAAAATCATCCGAACCAAACCATCATTTTCAGGTTCTATGTTAATCTTCAAGGGTGTATCAACCCAACTCTAAGGACTTTATTTTGAGTCCTATCAGATATGTTTTCTTAGACAAAAAAGCGAGGTATTTTTTCAACCGCACAGCTCCTTGCCTCTACGAGGACTGATGAGGTCATAACCTGCGTCATGCTGAGTCATGCTCCAGAAACCCAACATATCCCCACACATTTGGTAGGTCATGATACAAAATTCAGCTTGGTGGTTGAACCACCCATCTGAAAAATATGCTCGTCAAATTGGATCATTTCCCCAGGTAGGGGTGAAAACAAAAAATATTTGAGTTGCCACCACCTAGAAATTCTGTACACTCAGGTAAACAAACAATAGCTGACTGGAAAATCAACCATTTTGGATGGTATTTACTAGGAAGGATTGTTACTATCCATGGCGATTTATTAGTTTACCAAAGGGTACTTTTCATTTGGAGTTTACTCACCTAACGGTCCCGTTTTGGATAAACCACGATACATCACTCGAATTGCTTCGAACGCTTCCCCCCTTTAGTATCCACGGTGAATCAAATCAACATCCATAAAACTGCACTTAGACTTAGTCTTCAGAAAATAACCTCGCATTGGGAGACTAGTAGAAAATGAAGCGGCTTATAAAATTATAGTCTAGGTATCTTTTGGGAACTGCCCCTCAACCTGTAACGTGAAAATGTTGCATAGCCGCGAAAAGGCAAGCCCGAAAAGGCCCTTTACAAATGAACCGTATCGATTTCTGAAGAAACAACCCTCATTCCCTACCAATACAAGGCATCCTTAAAGAAATCCTTGTCATTCATGTTGCTCAAAAAGGCAGATGTGGAAGGAGAAATCACTCACAAATAATTATCTATCAGGTTTCTATTGGTTGACCAAATCCAATAGAAAAATTGTCATCGCCCCAGATCAACTAAAGCTGCGCTTTGGGGCTTCTTGGTTTGGAATTCTAGGAGCAACCCTTAAAATAACAATCCCTTTGAAAGGGCATCCCAACTTTCCGAACCACCACACCCCAAAGCAATTAACCATTAGCAGGGCTGTAGATTTGGCCACAAACCCTGGAAATCAATATTTAGATCCGGCTTGGATGGTACCAGCTGTAGCTGACCTTAGACTTCACCCCCCCCACCATCCCCAACCCATCAACCGCGCCTTCGCCATGGTTTTTGAAACCAAGCTTCTCAGATTGATCCAGGTGCTTTGAGCCGCACAAACCGGGAATTTTCGCGACGTGGTTTTCCAAAACGTTTACAAAATCGTGGAGAAAAAAGACGAAAATTGCCACAAATTACTAGGGAAAAAGTGCAAGCTACATCCTATCCACTAAAGCATGAAAATCAAGAACTTCATGATCGATGATGTACTGGCTACATGACAAAGAATTTTCCATAGAAGTATAGGCATCGAGCCATCCAAGTGCAATAATACTATTGATGGAATCGCACCAACACAAATAGATATATACTTATCTCATTATTTAGGGATGGATTTTATGCATCCCAGTTGGCTAGTCAATACAGTAGTATTTTGCATCCATTCGAAATATGGCTGCCAGCCTATCCCCCCACGAATCGGCCACCAAATCTCACCTCTCTCTGCTGCGACTGCGACTCTTCTCACGTTTAGGTAACGGATTTCCAGGTGCTGCACCGGTCACCTTCCCATCTTTCGACTTGGGCACAGGTGTCTTGGGTACAGGTTTCGGTGGACCGTCTCCCACTTTCGGGGGTGGGCCTGAAGGTGGTACTGGAGTTGGAGGTCTGACATGACCTGGAGGGGTTTTAGGTGGATGAGATGGATGGGCAGGTGTAGAGATTGGAGCTTTAGGAGCTGGTTGATGTGGTTGATGTGGCCTGGGCTTAGCTGCTACAGTTTTGGCTGGTTGGGGTGGTTGTACAGGTGGTTGAGGGCCCGGCTTGGCCTGTGGTGCTTTTGGTGGTTCTGCTGGCGGTGAAGGCTTTGCTACGACGGGTTGTGCTTTGGCCGGTACCACTTGCGGCTTGGCCGCAGGTGTTTGCGGCTTGGCTGGGGGTGCTTGTGGTGGCTTGGGTGGTTGTGCGGGTGATTGAGGTTTAGGTGGTGGTCTTTGGGGTGCCTGGGGTTTAGCAACCACGTGTGGTTTGCCAAGCAATGACTTGGGAGTCACCGGTTTTGGAGGAGGCGCCGGCACTGTCTTTGGTTGCACCGTCTTCGGTCCCTTGGCAGCCGGCTTTTTTTGTGATCAATCACTGGTTTCAGACAAACAGGTACAGAAGATTCTCGTCTAATCATTGACTTTAAAGCTGCACACATACATAACTTCCTTTCTCGAAACACTATCTACAATTACAAGCAATTGAGTGAGAAAACTGATACTAAAAGATCCATGGTTGCAATCTGGCAGCTGGCTGCCATGGTGCCTATTGTACCCAACTGCTCAATACATCTCAAGTCTAAAAACACCTCCTTCAATGATATGAACACCTTCTCAAATAAATCAAACATCTCACCTCTTTTCACCCCTGCAATCATAGAAGTTTACACTTTAGTTTAATGCGCATCCTTTCAGAACATCAACATCACAAAAAACATCTTCAATCTTCAACGATTGGTAGAAAGAAAGCAAGATCACAAATAAAGTACGTAGATACTGCCTTCCACAATGCTGGATGTGTTTTTTTTTCCCAAGTGGCCCGGATGCCTAGCAGGCCATTTTGGCACGACTGGGACGCATTGTTGTTCTTTCACCAAGATGCTGGTGGTGGAGGCGGAACGTTGGCCACGGGCCTGGCAACAAATCATCAAGGTAACCAACTGGGTCGCTTGAAATCTGTGTATATATTCTATATCTACATGAATCTACATGGGTGCTTCCAAAAATAGGGGTACCCCAACATGGATGGTGACATAAAATGGTTTTAACCCTATTTTTTCAATGGATGATTTGGGGGGTTTTCAACCCACCATTTTTGGGAACGTCCAAAAAAAAACAGCAGGTATCAACCCTTCCCCCTCGCAAGTTGGGAACCACTTCCCATGGATCCATGGCATGGGACGTGACGAACGGCATATTTACCGATCCATGAATGGTTGATTTTTATGGGAAATGTAGGTAAATATACTATACATGGATGCTACGGATTTGAATTTTCAGAAGTCTTGGATTGAATCCATGAAAAGTGTTCCACTAGAAGTAAGGTTCCATTTCTATTGGGTCTAAGGAATTCAAAATTCTTATTACTAAGCAGATGTGTACCAGGCATAACTTCAAAAAAAGCTTTTTATGATGGAAGGTTATAGTAGTGGTCATCTTCATGAAATGTACAGGAAGTTTGACGCCCACACTTCAATACTCTCAATTCCCAAGAAAGTTTGCTGAAGTGAGTTTTCCAAAGACATAACCAAAACATCTTTTCGCTTGCAAAAGTTGAAAAAAATCACCCGTTTCACATGTGTCTTAAACATTGTGTTAAGAACACTTCTACTTTGATGCATATCATCATATCTATGGATATATCGATCACTTAACTCAAAGACATAGTGTTATATATGTGTTATATATAATAATACAGTATACCAAAATCCGGCAATATGCATGACTTTGTCGGGAACGACTGCGACCAAGTCTGAACGGTAGCTGGTAGTTCAACAAAGACGTCTTCAAATGGCACATATGTTTGATTGGTATGTCAATGTGTTTATCATATTTTATCATTGGGTATTCATTCGTTTCATGGACACGTTCTGGTCAACCACTTGGAATCGTCAGAACACTACAATTCATGCGATACTCCACCATATCAGCTGGAATTTGGGGTTCAGTAACAGCATCTATCTCATCTGATACATGCCAAATGTAAGATGATTTATATGAAAGGATAATTATGTAACTGATCGTATGTATACTTGCTGTATACATGCATGACTTGTTGTATAGTTACATACAGTACATGGATATCTATCCCCAAACCTACATCCAAGAGATTGCTCAAAGAAACAAGAGTTCCACTGCCACCCGACCCGATCGACGCCCCAAAGAGGCATTTCGTCTTTGAGAAGTTGACCCCAAAACCATCCAAAACCAATTCCACTCAGAAAGCGTGAATTTGTCTGATGTTTTTTTTGAGAAAAAACACGTGAATTTTAACACAAACAGCAGATTTTTTCATAGGAACCATGGTATATATCTACCTACAATGTACCATAAAAATCTCCAATTTATGTAGGCAAATATACCATTCCCATGGGATCCTAGGTTTTTCCATGTTTTTCCATGTAGCTTCCAAAGCATCGCTAACCGAGCGTTTCAACAACGACGTTCATGGCCCCAAGTGACGGTGGTTCGCTGGGTGGCTTTGGCTTTGAAGGGGAAGTCACCAGCTTTGGCGGGACCTTAGGAAGGATGAATGGAGTGGCCGCCATGGCGGCAATCAACCAACACCCCTATATAATCCAACCAACCATGTGTTTTTGTTCATTGCTCAACTAAAAATAATGAAATATATCAAAAAAAATATCCGTACAGAGGGGACTCAAAGTGTCAGAGGGTTGAGTTTGGGTACAAGCTAAGGTTACCCTTCTCAACTACCCAAATTAACAAATGTTTAGCCCAAAAGTGACATCTATGACCTCCGGTCCAAGCAGCTTTCGGATTTCCCCGAAGCAGCTTTCAGATTTCATGCGTTCACCGTTTGCCGAGTGACTCGAAGGCGGTTTGTACAAGCAAAAGATATCGATCTATGTAAGGCTCCATACGTACTATCTATGCAAAGAACATATTTTTGTAGAATACATATACAGTACTACGTGTAAAATCATTAAAACAAGTGTATATATATATCAAGAAATCATTATGCATCTAATATAATCTACAAATTTCATGATGTTTGTATCTAACACTACAGCTGTTTGACCCTAGTCTTTCCCTACAGCTCCCTACCATCTTCCACAACTGAGTTCCCCGGGCGGTCTGGGGGACAGCCTTGGAAAAAACCAGCGGGTCCCAAGGTCACCGATGATGATTTCCAAATGAATGGTCGCCTATTCCAGACACTGAAAATGTATGGTATATGGATAGTTTACCATCCATTTACTGGTACCTACATTTACTGGTACCTACATTTGGGGTAGTTGTTTTTGAGGGGGTAAATGTAGGTAAATTACACCAGTCCCATTGAGCATCTGGGTTTTCGAATGTTTCGTATAATCCAAGATGAAAAGAAAAATACGTACATTTACTCATATGCCTATACTTCATGCCTGTCCTTAAAAAAATGTATATATACCCAAACCCGAGGTTTCATTCTTACTAAACCACCACTAGCGGTTGAGATCACCTGATGTCACTGGTAAGTCTCAGTGGATTTTGATGTAGTTGCCCCTTTCAGCTTCACCCCATGTGACGGTGGGGATTTTCAGATCATAACATCTTTTTTCCTCCAGGTTGCAGTCTCACCCGTCCCAATTCCTTGTATCTTTTTGGGGATGAATAAGTCATAAAGTTCATAAAGTTCATGTCAAATGATGTCAAGTGAGAAAACAACATGATGTCAGGATCTCAATCCTTAACTAACAATCCTTGACAAACCTTGACACATTTTCTCAGAATTTCCAGTGCTCCAGATTTTTGAAATGCCACAAGGTTGCCATACAGGTTCGGTTAAGGAGTTTTCTTCTTCGCCAGGCTTGGGAGGTGCCAATATAATGCACAACCCCAAAAACTGCCCTTATTTTTCCCCGCTATTATTTTATGGAGGTACCTGACTTCTGTTCCTGTAAAAAGTTGGTTGAATTCATTGAACAAACGTTTGATTGAATGCATTTTTGAGGGCCAATTGAAAGGCCGAATTCCCAACGAATCTCCAGCCTTGGGCGGCGTCTTCGGGACAGCCTGAGTGTTGACTTTTTGGGACAGCCAACACCATGGACAAAGGGATGCGAAAACCCTTCCCAGTAACAGTGGAAAATGAAGATTAATATAGGGATCTCCATACTTTAAAAAATGTAAGGATCCTTGTGGTGACTGGAATCCTGGGTGGGGGTAGCACCCTTAAAAAAAGCGTTGGGTTTCCGGTGTTTCTCAGGCAAGAGACCACGCATTTAACGTTTTCTGGCACCGACTCAATCCAGCTTTAAACCGCTTTCCCCAACAAGTCCTTCATCCTACAATTTACACTTAGGGATCAGAAATATCCACCGTATTTGTTGCCGTGTTTCCCATGGAAATGTGATCTATTCCTCGGCGTATCATCATTTCAAAAAGCCAGAAATGTATGTCCTGAGAACTCCATACACCCCTGAAAACTAGCAGTTCGCACCTGAAAATGGACCTCTGGAAAAGGAGATTCCTATTGGGGAAAACCACCAAGATTTGGGGGTTTATCTTGGTCTTCGAGGGTGTAAGTTAGTGGTACCAATATGTGTCATCTATACTTATTGGCTCATTTATCAGGTTGCAATTCATACCACCAATCTGCATCTTAACCCCGACACGTTCTGGTTAGTCTCCTAAGATTGAGGCTTCAAATTAAACAACTTACCGAAATTTCAGAACACACATGCCCCATCAAATGAACCCACCTTCAACAAAAAAATGAGGAATCACCATAAATTACTAGTTGGTGGTTTCAACCCATTTGAAAAATATTCGTCAAAATGGATCATCTCCCCAAGTAGGGGTGAAAATAAAAAATATGTGAAACCATCACATAGTTATGACATTCCATTATTACTGATTGGTATATTCCGGGATATTATGAACATCCCCATATAACTTGGTAATCCCGCCACATAGTTATTAAAACCACCACCTAGATTACAACTCCATTTTTACTAAATAAAAAACTACATCTCTTTTACCCCCTGGGAAGCCCCCGCCTTCCCTGTGTGTTCCTCCTGCGTCATCACTTCCCTGCAAAAGAGGTCTGGAAATCATAGAGATCTAAGGACACTCCCCCAGTGCCAACCTCCTCCCAAAGAAACAAGGCCTTATTTAGGGATCACGGTGGGTTATAAGAATTTCCAGTGATCTTTTCAGAGTTGTTGTCCATGTTGGATTAAAAAAACACTTCAATATGTAGGTTCATTTTCAAGATGATAAAATTGACCAAACAAAAAATCCACCAAAAAACCATGCCGGTGTTCAAAGATTCGTTTCACTCATCTGGAATCGACCTCTTCGACCTATTTTGGATAAACTTTTTCCGGTCAAGGTGAAGATGGAAAAATGGAAAACAAAAACAAACACCATCACACCACCACCGTAGCTTCACATCAAAAAAAACAGAGGGTTTTTTCTGGATTCCATCATGTTGTTTTTTTTTGGGGGGGGAGGGGCGGGTTCATTCATAAAATTGGATTTACAGGTGTGGAAGATAGAAAATACATTGGGAAGCGACATTGTAAAAATTGACTGAATATTTAAACAATATGCATAACCATATATACCTTGATCTTCCAGACCTTGAAAATTTCCAGGGTTTACGACTTAACCCGAGGTTTGTCCCACAAAACCAGGGTTTCAGGAAAAAAAACAGGTTTTTCAAAAAACCCGGGTTTTTCCAAAAATCCTTTTCCATGCAAAGTGAGTGAGGTGTCTTTTTTCAATGCTATTAAGCAGTCACAGGCAGTCGATCGATAAATTGGCTCCCAAAAGATAGGGGTTCAAATATGCCCTGCAGAAAGGGGTCCGTTGTGCTCACTACAATGTTGTTTGTAGAGGCGTTTTTGTTGGAATCTGTGGCCATGCGCCAATCAATTTGTAGTAAAAATCCAATTTGTAGGGCCTGATTTTGTGTCAACAAAAAATTGTCGTTTTGTAGCAGTTCCTCTTGGATGATTCTGACCCTTGTGGCAGTCACTTTGTTGGTTTTTTTTGGGGCCAATGGAATTTTGTAGTGACGTTGGGGGTCTGAATTCTGTAATGAAGTTGTGCTTTTTTTGTAGGGAATTTGCTCTATGGCGTGTTGCAGGTGATTTTTGAGTCTGGATTTTGGGTTTTTGGATTTTGGTATTTTTTGATTTTGGAATTTGGATGTTTGATTTTGGGTCGTGAAATGAATTTTTGCAAGTGGCTACTTCAGGGTTCAATTTGTCCAACCCCCAAAGAAAAAAGAGAAAAACAAAAGACAGAGAAACAACAACAAAAAAAGAACAAGTACATTGCCTACAGGTGGCTAACCCTGTTTTACCGCAGGAGGAAGGGCCCCTACACGGAACTCTCGCCAAGTATTTTATTTTTTTGCCTTTTGGGAGGTGATAGGACATCCAATGAACGGCACAGGGAAAAAAGAACAAAATGAATAGATTTAAAACTCAAAGGAAACATAGAACCACCGAATAAAAAACAAATGAGACAAAAACAAGACAAAGTAGAAAAGATAGTTAGAAGAAGATGAACAAATAGAAAACACATGAGAAAAAGACGCAATCAGGCTAGGGGCTGCCAATAAGGCGTGCCCAAAACTACAAAGAGATCCGTGAAAAAAGATTGAAGCGGAAAACAATAGCAAACAAGGTGATACTACACAATCACTTTCGAAACATGTTGTACTTTGAAATGGGATCAGTACCCTGGTTGGTGGACTTTTCTGAAACCAAGTTTCAGTTTTGTAGTGAGGGTGGTTCAGGTCATTTTGTAACTCCAGAAGATGCCTCAATGATCTCTTGGTAGCAAATTTGATGCGAATCCAAAATTTAACTACAAAATCCCCAGCCCAACCCTCCCATGATAATTTTATAGCCCCTGCCCGCAAAGTGCTTACGGCCATCCCACTGTAGCACTGAAATTCGAACTGTCAACCGAACATGCAAACCGCTCGAATTGATCGTCTCAAGGGATCCCACTTTTTAATGAAAAAAACAATTTTTCCCCCGATATTTTCTAATGCATGGGGGCAGATTCGAACCCGTGAAAAAATCACGGGTTGTCACGGGGTAATCATGGGTCTGTCACGGGGTAATCACGGGTTGAACATAACCAGGTTTTGTCCCAAAATACCGGGTTTTTCCCACAATATCACGGGTAGTCACGGGGTAATCATGGGTCTGTCACGGGGTAATCATGGTTTCGTCACGGGTTGCTAAACCGACCCGACTTTTCCCCGTCAATTTCTGAAAAAAAGGCACAAAAATGCAATCATGATTTCTTATTTATAGTTCCCTGTAAGTCCAGGGACTTACTTAGTAGGTCCCTCCGCAACTGCTATAGACACGGCCAAAAACGGCATATATTAGTCATGTACTATTGTGGCCCTCGGCCAAGAAAGGAACATTGTATGTTAGCTTGATCATATGTACTTTTTAGGTCCTCGGCCAATGAGCTATGTACTTTTTTGGTCCTCGGCCAAAAAGGGAAAACACTGTATTTTATCATATATCATGATCATCTCATGAGATGTACTTTTAGATTTCAAAAGGAACATGCACAGCTTGGATTTTTGGCATTAAAATCTGGTTGCTTGTTGCTAGGGCTGCCAAAGTAGCAGTCAGGGCAATGCCCAATCAAACTTATGTTGGCGTGTAACCCTGGTAGTGAAGCTTAGGCCCTTGGTGATAAGGATTTATCAGGCAGTGCCAGTCATGAAACGGAGATATATCTAATCATGGGTGATCAACTTTTTTGAATACATCTATATTTCTCCCCCAAAAAAAAGTACCGTGAGAAATCGTGAGCAACACTCGGCAATGCTATAAACAGGGACCTAAAAGGTACGAAAAGGACCTAAAAAGTACAACACGGCCTTAAACGTTACATATTTAGCTAAAAGAATTGCGTTTTCTACCGTGAGCTACCGTGAGCAAATCGTGAGCAATCTTTAGCGCAGCCACCTAGTCGATCAAACCCCTTAGCTTTGGATTTCGTTTGTGGTTGTTTTGTGGCTCACACCATGGATGGCGTCAACAGCTTACTTGCAAAAGGGTGTGACGTTTCCATATGAATATATCATTGTACATCCTGAGTAGTTCATTTCATTTTGGATGCAACCATTGAAATTCTTGTGGTTATACTATTCCCTGGCCATGGGATCCTCGGCTTTGAAAAAAACAATCCCTCGGCGGTAGAATACTCGGTATTGATTAGAATCCCTCGGCCGTAGAATACTCGGCATTACTCGGCATCTAAACCCCCTCACCCGTAGAATACTCGGCATTGATATATCATGTTTGTACAAATATCACCGTAGAATCCTAAAATTTGCCTAACCCTCGGCATATGTACTGTTTTGGCCTCCTCGGCGGAGGCCTTACGAATTAGAGGGGTTCGAATTTTGCTATGGGACTACCCATGACGATTCGGAATCACGAATCGCCATTCGGACGGGATATTCAAATTGCGGTTTCCCCGAAAATATGTCAACAACCCACCAAATTCGACATAATGCCAGACATCGGCCGCCCAACCCCAAGAAGAATTGAAAGTTTCGGCACAATGGGGAAAAACCCGGTTTTTTCCCTGCAAACCCATGATTTGTTGGAAAAACCCGGGATTTCCCCCCAAGTCACGGGTAAACCTGGGGTTTGCATTCGAACCCGAGAAATTTCTAGGGTTCAGAAGGTTAGGGTATATATGATATTATATGATGTGTATTTGTGTATATATAATGTATATACATTCAGTAAAAACACTTGTACCACATATATACATCATCGCAACAACTCGCCTTGTTGCATATTTCACCACTTCATCCAACCCCCCCTTTCACACCATCAGATTTTTCGCACCTCACCAGGGCATCAGCAGAAGGGTCTACCTGGTCGAGGGGGGTCCCCCTTGCGATATGATCGGACCATCCACAAGCAACTTAGCATCCAATGATTTCAACAGAAAGATGTTTCCACTGCATCCACTGAGTTTGTGAGCAGAATTCATCACTTTTTGCTTGTCGCGCCCTTTTCTTTGCGCAGAGATTTGCGCAAACTTTTGCAGCGCGCTGCCACGGGTGGGTAACTTCTTTCGTCACCTCAAACTGCCATCACGTGAATTTTTGAGGGTATTCCAGGTAAACGAGTCCTGAACCTTTTTTTTGTCGTCCTGGTGAACGTTTCCAGTTGGAAAAAATCAAACAAACCTTTTTCATATATGATCATCCAGGTCCAGGCAGAAACTTTTAGAACAAACAAAATCTAAATAAGTGTTTCTTGTTTTAGTTTCAAAACAAATGGTTTTGGCATGAGCTCAAACTTGGCCTAACAGTTTGGGATTATATATCCTCCCTGAAAACTGCCCTGCGAAGCCAGGCCCCAAAAGGAAACGAGTCTCGTCTTCCAACCATCCATTTTCAGGTGCGAGCTATATGAGTTTCAGGGCGGAAATACTGTATGTGTTTCAAATATTTCTATACCCTCCCTGAAACCAACAGTTCGCACCTATAGAGCCCTGGCAAAGGAGATTCCTGTTGGTAACCACCGTTCTTAGGTGTTATGTTAGTTTCAGGGAGTGTAATTAGTAGGGTGCAGTTTACGGTGACCCCAGAATTTCAAGCAATAGCCATGTTTCACCCATTTTTCGCTTCGTGGGGCTTTGACGTCTGGATTTTCTTAGTATCAAAAGTAGTTGGTAGTCCGGATGAACTGTGGAATTGTGAAACGATGTATGATAGTAGATGATTACAATCTATCAAAATTAGATAGTGTTTATATATATATATATACGTTATGTATCCCTAAGAATATATTTGTATTTTGTCTAAGTCTGAGAAAGGAGGTCTCAGAAATCACCAACTCTCTCGCACATTCGTCTCAAGAAACAAAATAAGCATACCACTAATCTGCCTCTGTGGTATCCCTTCTCTGTGTCCGTTCTATGGATGACTTTTATCTGAGAGTGACACGAAGCGTGCCTTGACAGCAGAACTTGGATTCGTCGAGCTGGTTTATTGGAATGCATCTTGGAAAAAAAAATGCATGAACGAGCTGTGTACTTGATGGGCCCCTACCAGTTATAGGTAGGGTAATAACTCGATTTATAGGCATAGGGGTAGTTATAACCCCAGTTACCCATTTACAAGGCCATTTGTAGGGCTTATAAGTCCATTTATCACTAGTAGGGGCCCACTTTGTAGTATGTTGCTCGCCGCCTCAGGCATATTATAGTATTGTGCCTGGTGTCCAAGTAATCGCATCAAGTAACCAACTGCGATCGCATATATTTGCCTTAAAGGAAGCCATTGGTGGTTAAAATCGATTTGTGAGTCCTAAGAATATCCCATGGAAGATGAAAGTCAACAAATGCTTCAAACAAATAAACTGCAACTGCTGCAAATAATGTTTAGGAGTCAAAAAGTGCTTGAGCATAATCTCCCTAACGAGGATCCCAAAAGGAAACACATGGAAATGTGTTGTTCGCATCTATCTGATCGAGTATCCCAAATGCTGTTGGTGCTAGGCTGAAGAGACACGACGGCAAACACCGGACCGTGAACTGTCGCACCGTTCAATTGGTTGGGGCCGGCATCAATTCTTTGACGATTGGTCTTGTTCTAAACCTGGAAAAAATGGGAAGCAAAAGTAAGGAAACCCGGAGAACAAAATTTGGAGTACTTTATGCAAATCCTATAATTTGGCTTGGTCAGTGGTCACTAAAAGTACCAACTCAAACAATGCACTGGGACTATGTTATTTTTCCGGCTAAAATATCCTCAAATGCTTTGTAGCTTTGAATTTTGAATTGTTTGACACCATTGATACTCTTTGCAGTCAAGACCAAATGATCATATACATCATATTTACCCTGGGAACTAACATATCCCATCCCTCACTTTTGAATGGTGGCTTCCGGCTGGACCCCGTTTGGTGGGTCCCATGTGATCCTTCCCTGGAAGGTAGTACATTCGTTTGAATCTGCTTCATCCTTTGAGACTCATCGGATTTAAGATCCACCTGATTTCATTGCATCAACGAATCCAAGATCTGCGGTTTCTTCGCTCTCAGCACTTGGCCAAGGGCTCCGTGTCTTGGTGAACCGACAGGGCGATGATACTTGGAAATGACAACGGAACTGACAGATGATGTGGGAAATTGATGATGATGATGATGATGATGATGATGGTAATCATCGCCAGGGCCATGACCATGATCACCAAGAATATATACCGTGAAAATACCATTTCAGGAGTTAGAATTACATTTGTCTTGTTGGCTATGTGGCACTGCGTGGATATCACAGGACTGTTGGCATTTTGTTGGAAGGGTTTCAAGTCCCAAGGTGTCAACACAAGGCCTGAAATTAGCCAACTGTCGGTTGCAACCATGACACAGCAATTCAGCAATTGGGAAAGCGTCTGGAAACATGTTTCCAGTATGCCAATGACCACACATGAGGCTGAGTAGAACACCGCAAAAGTCCTCACTTCCTTCCAAATAGACATGATGCTGCTATTTTCAAGGTGGACAGCACAAGAACAACTAGCCGATATAGCCACCATGTTTTGCCACTTCAAGTCAATAGAATCTGACATCTGCAAGCGAATTGCTCCAGACTGATCCTCCATGCACTGTTCCAGCATGATACAGTGTTGAGGACATTGGTATCAAATCATTGCTACAATTGGAATCTTACCATATTGTGACCATGCGACATTACCCTCATTCTCATTGATCCATATTGAATCATAATGATACAACAACTTTGTTCAAAATCGCAACGACTTTGGGTTCTGGACTGTACCATATGTAGAAAACATTGCCATTCTGAAATATCGGGCAGGGCCCGGAATTTGCTCAGAAGCATAAGCTGGCCATTGGCCCGACTATCGGTGCATAGTGGGTTTACCGGCTTACCTGTTGATCTCTAAAGGTGGAGGACCAACACGAAATCAAAATAACCCCAAAGGAGAATCGTGTACATTTCCATCTGGATTCCACTGCTCTGCCATGGACTTCTTGACTTCAACCAAAGGATCTTGTGTGACAATTCCCGGCAAGAATTCAGGATCAATTCAAGAACTTCATCATTGTGCGGCTGCCCCATAAACCAATTCCAGGAGAATGAATTTTTGTTTCAACCTCAATGTGTCATGACACGAATTCATTCAATCAGAGGCTGACATTGGCACTCAAACGCCCACAGAACACCGCTGGCTGCCAAGTTAGAATCTGTACTTATCTCCGATCACTCGCCACCTGCAGGCAAAAGGACCATTTGCACCAGTAGAGTCATCTTCATATGGTAATTCATAGTGCAATATCATACATATATATATATACATATATATCATATGTGTAATCATGTAAAGATACGTGCATACATATACATTAATGTAAATCTAAATGCTATCAGAAATATGGAGTAAACATCAAAACTATACATAATCATGTGTCTATTGAAATTACATGCTTTACTTCATTGCATCTATCATCAATGCAACTAAAAGAAGAACAAACAACAGCAATAATAAAAATCGTAGTTGTGACACATCGTTGTATTGCAATCCTTATAGTATACTCATTATACATTGCATGACGCATACCAGCCTGAAAAAATGTTGTCTTTGTATTGCAGTGCAATCCGTACACATATAATATATACATTGTCAATCAAGATTGCATGTGCTGTTGATAGAGCTTTAGGTTTGAGCTATATGACTTTCTACCACACAACATTTGAACTCAAAACGCAAAACCAATTTTGTTTGCGTGTCATATTATATAGAGATGTGCTTGTTTCAAGACATAAGGGCGACACTTTGGAGCCTTCGACAACTTCAAACCCTCATCCAGCTGGAAGAAGCTGCAGCCACATATCATCAGCAACACCGGCAGCACTTCTGCGTTCATCCAATTCTATCCCAAATTGTCAACGACGTATTTTCAGAATGAATGTGATCCATTAATGATTGTAGTTTATGGTTCGTAACTTACCCTTCCTCCCATAGTCATGGATGTGAAAACTGGGCTATCTTTCAAATACTGCCATGTTCCACCATTTTCCACTCAACCATGATTCTGGGAGAAAGAGTACACCATTGAAAATTCAGATGACATCGGACGATCCCCCATTTTCAATAGGAAATACATCTTCAAATGGTTGATGTTCCAGCCTGTCATGTTAGTTTCCCAGGAAGGATCCTGTTGATTCCCATCGTTGCCACGAAAAAAACGATAAACTTTGCCTCAAGTAACGCCTCATGGAGCCCACCATTGCTGAAGGGGTCCAGGCGACAGCACACCTGGAGAATGAAGTAAAAGTGATGAAGTATCAATATGATTGATAAAACCCTGAAGACATCATCCATCATGATCATCATTATCATCAGATTCATGATCATCAGTATTGTCGTCGTCGTCGTCGTCGTCGTCGTCGTCGTCGTCATCTTCATCATCATCATCATCATCATCATCATAATCATCATCATCATCATCATCATCATCATCATCATCATCATCATCATCATCCGCGTCATCATCATCATCCTCATCATCCTCGTCATCCTCGTCATCCGCGTCATCCTCGTCATCCTCATCATCATCATCATCATCATCATCCATCATCCGCGTCATCATCATCATCCTCATCATCCTCGTCATCCTCGTCATCCGCGTCATCCTCGTCATCCTCATCCTCATCATCATCATCATCATCATCATCATCACCATCATCATCATCATCATTATCATCATACATCATCATACATCATTATACATCATTATAAATCAGTATAACGTATTAATCATAAATCAATCATAAACCAATCATAAACCAATCATAAATCATCATAAATCATGAAACATCATACATTATCACAAATCATCAGAAATCATCCTTGCATTATCATGAATCATCTCCTCATTATCCTAAATCATCCTAAATAATCTCCTCATCATCCTAAATCATCAATCAATTCTTCCTTTTTGCTCCCATTTCCTAAAAAATCATCCCCCAAAATCCCCCACCGCGTGTGTGGCAGCCGCAGAGGTCGCTACCTGCAGATGAGCCTCGTGCAGGTCGCCAATGACAATGGCATGCAAAATCTCCAAGAAATCAATACTACTGTTACATGGAAGAAATCCTGCACCAGTTGATATGGAGAATGTCCCATTTTTTACAGGGTTTAATAGATAACAGGTGGTTGTTTGGGATTTCTTCCATCAACAGTAGTTGGTGGTTGAACCAACCCATTTGCAAAAATATGCGCAAGTTAAATTGGATCATTTCCCGAGGAATCGGGGTGAAAATGAAAAAAACACATTTGAAACCAACACTACCTAAAAATAGAAATTATTGATTAGATGATGAGATATGATGAGAAGATACATCTTCATAAAATCCCTTTTTTGATCAATGTTAATAAGGAGATGTGAGATGCATTCAAAAAAAATGGTGCATGGTTTTCCCAACTTGCCTTGCCAGTTACCAAAGGTTTCTCCCTGCAACACATCCAACATGAGTCATTCCACGTTCACTAAGACTAAGGCCCAGCTCCCAAGAGAAAGGTGTGGGCATTTGTTCTCCAGAATTGATTTCCCTCCCACCAAACTATTTTCAGCCAAACACCCGGCACTCACAACCGGACTAAGCACCCTTGAGCTGGTCTCGAACTGCCGAACTGTCACCGCCACAGTCTGCATCACCCCAGGTAACCATGGATCCATCTGCCAGAATCGCAGCAAAGGCCTGACATGTGCCCTCAATCTGCTCCACACCCTTGAGCTGATCTCGAACTGCCGAACTGTCACCACCATATTCTGCGCAACCCCAAGTCACGACAGATCCATCTTCCAGAATCGCAGCAAAGGCCCAAGTTCTGGCCTGAATCTGCTGCACACCCTTGAGCTGATCTCGAACTGTGGAACTGTCACCGCCACAATCTGCATGACCCCAGGTCACGACGGATCCATCTTCCGGAATCGCAGCAAAGGCCCAAGTTGTGGCCTGAATCTGCTCCACACCCTTGAGCTGATCTTGAACTGCCGAACTGTCACNACCGAACTGTCACCGCCGCAGTGTGGATCTCCCCAAGTAACGATTGTGCTTTCTCCGTCTGCCAGTTGTGGTTGAAGTACCAGTAACGCACTCTCCGTCCTCTATCTCTGCTTCTTCTAAGGTTTTTTCAGGATCGACTAGGAGTCTATTCTTGGCAGTGATAAGTCTGATGTGCTTTTTCCCCAAGGCTCGTTGGGCCATTGTGTTTACATCTTGAACTATGGAAGAAGGTAGAAGTGTTAGAGGTTCAGCATGCCCATTCGGCAAAACTACATTTACTCTCAGTGTTTGAATCATCGAAATCGACGTCCTGAAACGATCGTTTTCCGACTCTTCAAAACAAGGTCGCAATCAATCTCTACGACTCGCGCATTTTTGGCCTCATCGTTAGCATGCATTGATTGGAAGCATCGATCCTGTTGTTGCTTTGTTGACTTTTATTTGCTTGGAAAAAAACCATTGTTGTACTTAGCTGTCTAAATACAAGGGACACAGCTTAAGGGTCCCTTAAGAATCCTATTACATCCCAATCCTATCAAGAATTGTCAATCAGTTAATTCACAAGAAACTGAGGTGTACTATGAATCCTTGTCTGTTGCCCCTCATAAACGACTTCACAAAGGTTCCATCCTACAAGGCGACTGTTCATCTCAAAGAACCTCTAGTTCTGTCGTACAAAAAATGCACAGGACCGTATCTTCAGGAAAATGAAATTGTCTGAGACATCTCGAGCCAAGGTGATTCAATCCGTGACCCTTTTTATCCCCGATCGTTGGAGGTCACTTAACCATCCTAAAGGGTCACGTTTTCACCATCCTAAAAGGGTCACCACGCCAGGAGTGTATCATTCCCCGACAAAGACAAGCGTCATCGCATTGTGAAATTGAGGCCCCTTTAGAGATGTTGGAAAAGCTGGCGCAGTTTGAAACGATGTAGCCTACACCTTTATGGCAACATCCACGTTGTCCAAGGTGTTTCAAACATCTATTTGATATTATGTGTTGCGATGTATACATATATATATGTATATAGATATATAGAAAGCTGGCCTATATATATATATATCTTACGTACAGTAGTCAATCTGAAACAGTCCTGGAAAAATCGCACATGGTCAATTTCATGATACAACTTACAAATACATAGACATAGATCCACTATGCCTCTTGTCTCATTAAACCAAATGAACAATCCTAGAATGGTCCAGGATCATGATATCTTGGAAACCACACATGTCTTTCCACATTTCTTTCTTCTAGCAAGGATGACTAATCATCATTAACCTCATCTGAACTTTCAAAAACCTCTCGTAAACTTTTGGGGATGGCCAGAAAAGAAATCTCCCTTGCTTCTATTTAAACCATGGGCATTTCTTCCCATTCCCAGTCACCAAGGGATCCCTTCCCGTCGCAGACCTCTGAAAACTTCAGTCGATGCTTGTGGAGAATCTCCAAGAAACGATGCAACAGTAGGGCACCACGCTGGCAGGATAGATGCGTTTGGTGAGCCGGTAGGGGGTATTTTAAGAATTGCCTTATGATAAAGATCTGGGGATATACTTATGGTATGTTGTGACTCAAAATGTTTCACCAAAAACAAATGATGCTTGGAACACTAGACATGACCACGCAGTCCGTTTAAGAAATCCATTTTTAGCCAGAAACATATTTCACAAATTCAAGGCCCCAACAATCCGCTGGCTTTCCGTATGAGAATCAACAATTTCTGGAGTTTTGTTGGATCTCAACTTTGAGACAAACACACGTGGAAGCAGGAAAGATACCTGGTAAATTCAAAATGAAAATTCCATTGCGACAATCGGATGTGAGAATCATTACCTAGCACCCCTTACCAGAACCAGCATCTTTTCCATACCTCTCTGCCGGTGGGTCTACGTATGAGGGATCTATGTTCATATCTCGTACGGGTAGCCACACAGCTCTTCTAGCTGAGCTGCCCATCTGGAAGACATGGTACAACTATATGAGTCAACTCGGGTCTTCCAAACAAGGACTTGACATTGAGACTACTACCCTTTTTTTTAACGGGGAAGTAACACATCAGATCCATCTATAAAAGAAAAATCATCTTCCAAATTTTCATGGGACTACTGGAAGTTCCACAGGAGGTACCTAGCCATGTACTTGGATATTGGCTTGATGACGATCCGGACTGCTTCACCGTTGGATATGTATGGTGAAACCGGGTTTCTCCATTCAGCAAAACACCAGCATGCTAACAACCGGGTGAAGATGACGGCTGTTTATGTACGTACATGTTTCATGTCAAACCTCCATGAGTCAATAGGTGGTAGTTGATATTTACAGTTTACTTCTTTTAGGCAAATAACTTCTTTCATACTGAACTATATAGTAACGATAGTAGCACTGCACTTTCCACCTGAAATGTCAGCACATTTTGGGTCACTTAATGAAATCTAAAGTTACCTATGTGCTGATCTTTCCAACAGAATTGCTGATCTTTCCAACAGAATTGGTATATTTGTACATGTACGTTGTACGTGCATATATATATATATATGTGCACGTATATATATATATATATATACAAATCTATATATTAGTAATTAGATGATTTCGGAAGGATTTTGATTCATTCAATACAGAAACTTCCCTTTTGCACAGCCAAAAGCAATCCGTTTCCGTGTCTCAAACCCAATCAACGTTCCCCAGGCCGCGCACCAGCGGTGGCATCACACCACAGCCGGCAGTTTTGCCTGACGAGCTTCAAATTTCACTTGCTTAATAGGGATCCTTACATTGGCCTATTATAATCCCTATATAATTGGGGTAGGAATGTATCCCCCAAAAAAACAGATAACCAGGATTTGGGTCACTCACTGGTCACAAAAAGTGTCCAATTCGAATCTCCATCAATCCCTGGTCTCCTTGGTCCGTTTCCCGCCCGGTCATCCCCCGTTTCGGACCTAGCAAAGCATGGATGCTTGCGTAAAACCCATCCAGATCGTGGACCTCGTTTCTGGTGCTCGTTTCAGGATGGTGAGTCGTGGGTTGGAGCCAGTGCATCAGTAAAGCCTCGGGTTTCAAACCCCACTAACAAAAATGCATCAATCATCCAACAGGCAATGGATTTTTTGTTCAAAAAATCATCGAAAAAAAAGTTCAAAACCACCAGCAGCTACCTAGTTCTCCCATAGAAAAAAACACGATTCCCCCCCTTTTTTTGGGCAGCCCAATTGGTGGATGTATCCATCCAAACGTTCCCCCAGCACCTCCTCTAGGTGCCCGCCGGAACGGCAATGGACTGGGCGTGGGGCCCAAGGTGGGACTTGCTAAGTACATCAACAAGATCCTTAGGGGACGAAAACCATCACCATGCTTCAGGGAGATTATGATGGTTATTAACCATGGATCTAAATGGGATGATCCTTCCATGAATCTTGATCGTTGACATTGAATTGAAGGCATTTTAGTGGATGGATTTGTTTCCCAAATTCTAAAAAACCAGCTTGTCTTGTCCTGTAGTACATATATCTGGGGTGAATCGGAAATTATTTCGCTATTTCGCTTGAATTGGTTAATACATGTTACAACATGTTAGGACATTTTGGGGGTGTGATTCCTAACCTAAGAAATGGGATGATGTGATGTGGCCATGTGTGACCTGTCACTGCAATTCTTTGTAGATGGAAGTGAAGCTGAAATATGGACTTTCCAATCCTAAATGTTGGCGTATAAGTGTGTCACGGGGGTTGTCGAAAATTCCTGTCACTTTTTGGTAGGATAGGACCCCTTGCGCTTCGCCCTTGCGCGCTCTTGCGCGCGTGAGGATTTCAGCATATCCTATCCATCGCATGCAGAATTGCAAGGACTTTTGCGTGTTGCGATCAAAATCACATTTTCTTCACAAACCGCAATAGAAATGCGAGCAATTATGTGGCGTGGCTCTGCGCTGTCATTGGGGGAGGTGCCAGATTTATGAGGAGTCTTTTTTTGTAGGAAATCCTTTTGAAGGACCTGGCTGGACTGGGGGAACCTGCCCCGGCACCATTTCTCTTGCGCATGTCTTGCGCGGATCTTGCGCCAGAGGCTCTTTCGGTCAGACTAGGTTTTCTCACAAAGCATAATATAGCGGATTTGTTTTTGAAAGATTTATATATATCACAAGGGATTCAACGACATGTCTATATAATTATAGCTGTAAAGTCTAAGAATGCAAACATATAATATCATGTCGTATATAGATATAAACATTCTAGTGATACGGTATGTCTTGCGCTCGCCCTTGCGCCCTCTTGCGCGGCCCCGCGGAATCTTGATGCCTCTATATCATGCTCTCAAAATCCTATCTCCCCCGAAGATGTGGTTGAAAGGACGTGTTTTTTTAAATAAATTCCCGTGTACTAGTTTTCCAAAAACAGTTGTTGTAATTGTATGATGACCAGGTTGTTCTTTTGCAAGTATATTCCTATTCACCTTTGACAAAGAACTGCATCGAAGAGTGTGTGAGAGTTTGATGATATGGAGTCAAATCAACAGGTCCTTCAGAAACATGATGAAACTATATACCCTCCCTGAAACTAAGATAGCACCTGAAAATGGATGGTTGGAAGATACAATTTTTATTTGGGAAGGCCTAGTTTAATTGAGGGGCCATGTTAGTTTCAGGGAACGTATCATTCCCACAGCTTTGAAAGTATATTGTAACTATCATGTAGCTTCTTTGAAAGTAAGGGAGGTTGGAAGATGAACATGACTTCTGTATAGATTACTTCCTTGCGATTTCTTCTCAACAAGCCAGTAAGTACCTGTGAATTTATGTCAAATAGATCAGGAACCTCCCTGAAATCACAGTTCTTTTTCAAACCTGGAGAAGCCGTGGCAGCCATGGCGGGAAAAACGGTTCAATCACTGGATTCGTGGTCGAAACTGCCATGTTGCGGGGAATAAGTTTCGTAGATTGCCAACTGGCGCAAAAAAAACCTATTGAACATTGAACTATTGAATGAGGAGTTACCAAAACAAAAACAGACCAATTACTTAGGTCCAATATCAGCAAATCCCAGATTCAACTTAACAAATCACTTGTTGGAAACTGATATAGTTAATTATACATTATTTAATCAAATGGTACATGGCTTTCGGAGTTTAGAGTAAAATGTCATCTATCTCCAAACATGCGACCGCCCCAAATCCCCAACATTCCCACCCGGTCCCGCCAGGAGCCCCGCCTCGAGTCAGAATCAAACGTCCGATCTCTTCCGAGCCCGCACCTGGACCCCACCAGGGATGCCATCGTCGATTGGTCACCCACGAGGACGGTAGACGGCGCCGACATTTTTGTCAGGCGAGCCCGGGAATCCCGTTTGTCCCTAAACGACTCTACTTGCTAACTGTTCCTGGAAGGTAGATCCCAACTCCATTCTTTTAAAAAGGCTTCCGGATGGTTCCACCCCCCCAAAAAAAATCGTCAAAAAACATGGGAAACATCATGGAGTTGCTCAACCGCAAATGATGTGAAAATCACACCGTTCTACCTGGGGAAATCCCCTTGTTCCATCATCACAAGCCTGAGCTCAATGGCTTGCCTGCCCCTCATGCGGTTTCCTTACCAGATCTTGATGTGTTCAAATTATCTGAAATTGACCTTGAACCCGTTTTTCGGCTAGCAATCACTTGTATGAAAATGATATAACTATAGATCTGAAAGAATCTGAAACATTCAGGGGGACCCTGTTAATACTTCCACAAGCATTCATAGTTTGGTCATCTTTGATCACATTCGCCCCCCGTTACCAAGTGACCAACCAAACGGCTCACCTAACCGGGCACCTTGTCGTAGGAGTTGTGTGAGGTCTTTCAGGTCTGCGACTGTGGCAGTACCCACCTACGATTCGCGGGAGAAAAATGGATCATTTGGAAGTGGAGAGGTCATTACATGATAAAGATGAAACATGTGGATATTTTGCAACTATGTGATACATAGATATCTTATGTATATATAATATATTATGTTTGCCTTTGTTAGTCATACTCGCATATAGGCTGGAAGTATCTAGAATGTGTTATATACAGATATATTGTTTTTACATATTATATTGGTATGTAGATACATTGGCGTGTATCTACTTTTCATAAACGTGGTGACCTTCGATTTTTCAGGATGCAACCTTTAGGTCCGCGGGGACCCATACGAAATTCCCATATCTTCAAGGGATTCTTATGGGAGTAGTATAGGAAGGGGGATCCCATTATTGGGGCTCCCTGAAATTTCCCTTCAATGTATCTCCAGGTTTTTCCAGTTCAATCTAGGAAAAGTCACATCACCACCACACCCCACACCCCACTGCCTCATGGCACAAGCCACAGCGCAGGAGTACTACCTTTGATTCAGCAGAAAAGCGACCCCAACTTCAAAGGAAATACAACCAACCAACCATTCTGCCATGGTGCTAAAACCCCGTCGTAAATAATGGGACCAACCTACCAACCTCAACTGGTGAGTTGATCCGGGATTTCTGAACCATCAACAGTTCCAACACAAGAAGGAACAGGGTCAGTCCAAGCCGTAGAGAATTGCCTTTTGTTGGAACTGTACACCTTCCATTTTCTGGTCAAATTAGAATGTTTCACCAACCCAGATTTCCCTGAAATAAGCGGATTTCCCTTACTAAACCACCATTTGGGGGAAAATCGGTCGTGTGAGGTCGCTATAATTTGACCAGCTTCAATCATTTTCAATTTTTTGGGGAATCAGGAACCATTGATTTCTCTGTTTCAGATTATCGTACGAATTCAGGAACCTAAGAAATAGTCCTGAAATCATGGGCGGGAGTTTGGTGACCGGGTTTTTTGACATCTTAGATTCACTACTTGAATGGTCATCCGGTTTGCCAAAATTGGTTGGTAAGTGGAATGTCCCTTATGTTTGCGTGCCTCACCTAACAGGAAAAAACAATTTCTACCACTTGGGATTTTTTTAGATTCTTCCCGCTTTTCAGCAAACTTCTATTGTTTCAAAAAACACAACTCTCACACCGTTCCGGTCGTCGACTGTTTTTCGCTTCAAAACCTCCAGCTGATCCTCATCATCCATGGCAGTACGTAAGAGGACATTGCCTGCCATCTGGTTTCCCACATCCACAGATACGAAAGCAGTATGGATGGATGAATTCTTTGGTGAATCCATGTTTCTTCAAAACATGCATCTTGTAACAAAGGAAACTGCAGGTTTTTGTTGATGCTTCTCATTTGACCCATCTCGTCGTCCCGCATGTAAAAACATTGGGATTCCATGCCGACTCCTTTGGAAAACAAAATCTAAAGTGTAAATACCTCGTGAGGAAATGGAAAAAACTATGAATCATGCTACACTTTTGTGAATTTGAGAAGGGAAACCAATGAAAAGACAGGTTTCCAACACACCCAAATCTTTTGGGGGCACTCTCATTGTAGTGCCATCATTCAGGGTTCTGGATCCCATCAAAGCCCTCAAACTGAAAAAACGGAGATTCACCGAAATCATATGGAACTAGTCATAGACCGAAAAACAAACTTGGGAAATCAACGGTGTTTTCCGGTCATTTATGGCATTGAAACAGGAAATTTCAACAAATATATTGCTTGTCTTGGGACCAATTTTCCCAAACCCGGCGGTGAGATCTCCCTAGGTGAGAGCAGTTTTCGAAACCTTTTTGACATTCCATTACCCATAGAATCCATGTATGGTATATATTTACCTACATTTACCATATTTCACCATTAAAAACAACCAAATGTAGCTAAATATACCATACATGGATGGTATGGGTTATACTAAATGACCCCTAGATTTGGTGACTCTGTGAGCATTCCTAGCTCCAGAAATCAGCATTGACTTTAGACTTTTTATGATTCTTTTCTATGATCCGCCGATATATTTTTATCTTAATGAATCTGGAGTGCCAGTTTTTGCACATGTGATCTTTTAATGATTGATTTTTTGATGATTTTGATGAAATTTACCAAATTTGTTCGGTCCTTGAGGAATTCATGATCTATTTATGATTATTGTGTGATGTTTATGATTTAGCTAGTGATGATCATGTTGTGATGTTCCTGGATTTTCTTTATAAACCCTTTTGTTTTATTGATTTTTCAACGAAAATTGGTGACACCATCAACTTGCAAAATGATCACTAAAAAAACATATTTGCAAAAACTGACACTCCAAATTTATGAACAACACACTAAAAAAGTCATCTATATATGCATATATATATGCAAATCATTGAATAAATCAAATAAAATCAAGGCATCTCCCCATGTCACAACCTTTTATTGGCTTATTATCATTCCCATATAACTGCGCAGTACAAACCCCATGTAAAACAATCAACGACGGCTGTCACTGCTCAGCCACACCTGCACAAAGACCACCTTGGTTCTTTTCAAACATTGAGGCGCTGGTTTTTTCCCCCTTGGATCTGTTGCTCGGGAAAGAGAAACCAAAAAACATCATAGTTATAGTTTTCGGTGATTCAAAAATGGACAGATATTCAACAGTCACCTTCAGCAAATCAATGCAACAAACAAACATTTGACATGGGAATATTACATGATATAGAAATCATGACTGCAAACAAACATTTCCCATCGGTTTCATTGGAGCCGCTTCCATCTTGAATATGCACGCAACATGTTCATCAAGCAACAACGGAAAAAAAAAAAAAAACGACACTCGAAGTTGCAAGATTTTTTTCACTTTGTCGGTGGCCAAGATGATTGCATGGTTAAACTCGTGATAGAAATAAGTCAAGCAGATTCCACCTACTGTGAAATCATATAGATTTGTTCATTTAGTGTAGCATATTTGTGACACGTTTAGAGACATGTTTGACGTCCATATATCTCAAAGATATCTTGGCCACAGTCTTGTAGTCATTTTTGCCTGGCTTGTCAAGCAACGCAGGATCACTTGTTTAGATTAGCAGATCGCAAGATGTCACAACTTGCATCAAAGAACATCATCAGATTTGGAACTAAAGCCGATCCTCACACATCAGAAAAGATGAAGAAAAAGGTGTGCACTGATCAGTATCAATAGACCATCATGTGCAACATAAAACGAATCGGGTAGAAAACATGTCGCCATGCAAAAGCCATGCAAGATGTTGCATGGTTTACGGCTCATGTTAGGAGTAAGTAAAATATGAATATGATAAATAAGAAACAACGTGAAACGACAAGCATAGTCATATAATCATATAATCATACTATATAGAGATATATTCAGAGATAGTTGTTTGGCATTGTTGAATTCATATTTCACCAGATTGCTTGCCTCTATCATCCTAAGAGTCGCTTATTGACTTATTGCATGAGCGACATGCACCCCAACCGAAACATCTCTGGAAGACTGGTTGTTTTCAGAACACTAACTTTTTGAAAGCTTGCGAGCAATGACAATTTCATGAAACAGTAGTAACAAAATAACGTAGCAACAGTTTACAAACCAAAGTTGCATTCGACATTAATGATCGCACATCACTGATAGCATTGAATATGCATGTGTGTTGGCATGATTTAACTTGCACAAAAGACACACACTACAATTTAAAGAGGTGCAGATTGTCATATAATGTATGTAGCTTTTTGATCAGAAGACAATAGAATCCTCTCCTCTCAGTATACTTAGTATACTTCTACAAAAACCCAACGTGTTTTTGTTCATTTAAATAAAATGGCAAAAAGTCTACCCTCCAGGAAATTAACATATCCCACCTGGGGAAAAGGAAAATCATCTTCAAATATGCCTTATATCAGGGGGATATGTTAATTCCCTGGAGGGTAAGCTGGATGGTTTATAAGGGAAAACCCTATTAAAAATGGATGATTTGGGGGTACCACCATTTAAGGAAACACCAACATCCACCAACCCACCATTTGAAGCCCTGAAGCCGAGGTACCCAAAGCAATACGATGCTCCAAGAGCAGCATCCAGAAGGTACGTGCCTGGAATCGACTCTGCCAATGGTGACAGGCCACAACACCAATCTGTTTGTTTCGTTTTGGGTAGTATAAATTTAATAAAAAGATATAAAAAGATATGAAAACCCGGTATGGAATGGAATCCCACCATCAACACCTCAACAAAAGTCTCTATGAAATGTATGAAAACCCACGAAGATTGGATGAAAAATGTCTCACCCTCAACAAGTTGGGCTTCCATACCAAGTGTCGTGCAGCTGTGCGACGAGAGCAAAGCTCCGTCTCCCTGGGAACAGCAAGGAATAGATGTCTGGCTTTGGCAGCTGTAAAAAACCGAGCTTGTACCCAAAAATGACTCACTTGTTTTTCAATCCTGTTTTCTTTCCTTGCAAGGAACGGTGTGTTTTTGTCTTTTTGTTGGGGAGGTTGGGATGATGATGATGGCTGAGTTTTTGAGGGGGGCAAGATTCTTCGCTGAAATTGGGAACAAGTCATGAAGGTTCCATTCAGGTACCTTTTTGAGGGGATCTTTCAGGGCCAATTGAAGTCTACAAAATGCTGGAACTTCGGAAACGAAAGGACCCTGTGTCTGTTAAGACACATCTATCTCAATGTTGTATTTCTGTATGAATCATATTGAATTTCACCTTAATCCAGATATATTTCAATGTAAATATATATGATATATATATATATATAAAAGAAAAAGATCTATTCGAAATATCTGGATTGGTGGGTAAATCCTAAGTATTTCAATTTATATTATTTCACCTAAAAAAACATCTTCAAACACCAAGCTTCATCCACTGAGTTTCCGAGCTCTAAATAACAACCACCAAAAGGTGGCCGTCTCACCACCTTCCATAGGCAGGCGCAGCATTTTGACACACGCGGATGGCGTGTCAGTAAAGGATGGTGGAATTCACTTGGCGATTTGGCGATTTGAGAGATTTAGGGTTTAGAAATTTTGGGTGTAGAAATTTGTCTCCGAATGTTGTTTTTTGCACATGTTTTTCTATCTCACATCCCAACCAAGCTTGATTTAAAGGTGAAACCACCTGACAAATTTTCAGCAAAATTGTTAAGGAATCGGAATTATCCGAAACTTGAAAAACCCATCAATAAAGTTCAGGTTTTCTGCCAAAATAAAACAACTTGTGGATGGTAACTTGGGTTGATTTTTTGGGGAAAGTTGATGCTTCACGGATTTCACTTCCAACTAAAAATGCCACCCCGGAAGTCCGGTTCAAGTTTTTTTGCGGCTTCCCGGCCTCGGATAAACAAATACCATCTTCCCAGGAGACGATGGCCACCTTTAACGGGAGAAAAAAAATATCTCAGCTCTGGGGTAAGATAAGACGGTGTTGACGTATCAATCTGGGCAAATTGGTACAAATTCCTAAACCTGAACTTTCGGGGGATTTTGGGGAAACATGTTCCCTTCCTAAACCACCATTGAAGGTGACCTCGTCGGTTTGGTGGTTACAATTTGCCCAGAATCAATGATAAAGATCAACATGAATAATTTTTGAGTAAAGCTGATGTGTTTTTGAACCGCACCTTTGAAACTGTTCAAAATTCACTATTAGATACTGAAATCATACAGAAGCATGTATTATTGGTGGTGAATCATGATGCATTTACAAAAATGTGAATGCAAATGTTTGCTACTACCGCATCTGTCATGAAATATGATAGTCAAACAAACAGATGCGTGCTGAATCCACTTTGTAAATCTGAAGGATGTCTTGCATCCATCAATAGATGTATGTACCGAAAATACCATACAATACCCATCTGCTCCAAGCAGACTGCAATTGTAATACCCTACATCTTTTAAATTCAAAGATTCAATTGAATTAATTCTCTTCATCAATTCGTAGAATTTCAACCAGATGGGTGAAATCATCTACTCTCCCTGAAACCAACAGCTCGTCCTGAAAATTGGTGGTTGGGAGACAAGCCTTTCCTGTTGGGGCCCGGCCCATTTTCAGAAGCGTTGGCTGTTAGTTTCAGGGAGGGTAGTCAAACCTCAAGTACATACCTTACTTGTAAATTACAGTGCTAGAGATTTGTATCAAATTTGATTTCCCCCAAAAACAAGACATGGATTTCCTCAAATGATCCCTCAAACTGACAATGCACTAGGAAAATTAGAAAATCCACTTAGAAATTTACCAAAAAATGTTTGTATCAACTTTCATCTCCCTCCCAAAAAAACCTCACCCCAAAACATTGAAGTAAGAACCCCCTTTTTGGCTAAAAGCTATTTGAGGAAAAAAAACGGTTGTTTAGTGTATATAGGGATTTTGATACTACCCAGTTATATGGAGATCTTTTTTTTTTGGCCCATGAAATCAGGATTCTGCAGATTCCTATGAACCAACCAGGGGATAATTTGGGGAAAAATCGGGGTTCCACCCGTCGTTTCACTCGTTTTGGACCCGTGTGCCTCAGGCGAAGGTCGACCCAAAGGTCTAGGCACTGACACTTGTGCCGCCGCCTGGCAAAGGGCACCAGGTACAAGCAAATTGTGACACACTCCTCCAGTTTTTTTGGGGGGGAAATATGGTATGTATAATGTATATATATATANTTATATATATATATTATACGTATAGATAGATATGAAGTGCATACTATGAACAAATATCATGAACATATGTCTATGTGTGGATATGTTCATATAAATATGTTCATATACGGCAGTGTTTTTGTCCATGCATGTTCCGGTTTATTATTTTACGGGGGTTAGGTGATGGCCCATGGCCATTTTCATGCCTCCAAGGTGGTCTACCAAAGGAATGCTGAAACAACGGTGGCGAAAACATCAGATGGGAAGAGGATGGATCCACATGATCGATTAAAAAACAAATACAAACATGAAACAAACATGAAATTCCTTCAACAAAAAGAAAAACCACAACTTAAGGTTATCTCCATGTTCATTCCATGTTCATCATGTCAAATCATTGATATATATTCAAAAACATCCACATCTCACCTTTCCAAGTTGCACTTCATTTGCCAACAACTCACCAGAAATGATCTTTGTTTTCAACCTTTTCAACTTCACACACCGTTCACCACACCGAAGTTTGTCGAAAAAAAATGGGCGCCCCCAACGTCGGAGCGTTGTCGTAACGAGCTTAAAGCAAAACGGAGATGTTCCAACAACTCCACCTGAGCAACGCGAAACAAACCCCGAAAATGACATTCTATTACACTGATTGGTTCATAGAGATCCTTATATCAGGGAAATGTTTGGTACCCTCAGGATGGTACCCTTACTAATCAACCCCATATACACCTTATATAGTGTGTATTTATTGGGTATATCCCATGTGGGTCATCAGATGAATACTGCTGATGGACAAACTCCGGCACCACCAAGGATGATGATTATCCCATTATTGATAGGGGTTTCATACATGTCAGGTGGTTGTTTGGGATTTCTTCCATCAACAGTATTATACTGATTGTTTGATGTTGGGAAAAAGGTAAAACATATTCCCCAAACGGTGGCTTCATGGTGATGAATCCCATGGTAGAAAGTAAAATCACCTTAAACCAATCCAAGCTCATAGAGATGCTTATAATGGCTCATTGGAATCCCCATATGACTGGTTCTAATCCCCAATGGAAATAAACAAATGCCAGGGTTTTGGTCATTGCTCACCTGCGAATCGATGTCAAAGAGAAAGCGGAAGCACCCCAAGTGGTGGAGACTTGGGAACATACCTTTTCACATGTTCAAAAAAAATAATATATATATATATACCCTCCAGGGAAGTAGCATATCCCACCAAAACGGAACAAGGAACAACATGAACTCAAAAGTGCCTTTAAAAGGGTATATGTTAGTTCCCAGGAGAGTGTATACATATATATGTATATGATATGTATACATGATTATCATACGTATATATGATATATGTAGACAATATGTATAATCAGCTTGTAAATGCAGAGAGAGAAAGAGTCATGATAGTTCAAGTTGTATTAAATAGGTGATTGCTTTGGACATATATATATATATATAATTATATATAACTCTCTAAAAGATCTAACAAGCCCAAGTATTTCAAGAGCGCTAAGCTATGCAGGAGGAAGAGCTTAGCTTGTCAGTCATGATCTTTTTGGAGATCGACTCCATCAAGTTGTATGGACTTTTTTTCATGCAAAGGGAGACACTTACCTTGCTATATATTTTCAATATGGGTGTTTCCAAAAATAGGGGTACCCTAAATGGATGGTTTATAATGGAAAACCCTAGGAAAATTGATGATTAGGGGGTACCCCTATTTTTGGAAACATCCATATTTTCAATATATACGTCCTGGCTACAATTTCAGGAAATCACAATCACAAACAAACCCAATGACATATGACGTTTCAACAAATTTTTACCAGCTTCCAACCAACCATCTCCATCACCCAAAGAATCTCCACAGGGCCTCACCTCCTTCTGTAAATTCAGCTGTTGCCGGGTGAAGTGTTGGAAACTCTCGAAAGCATCTTCCGCTGCGGGCCTCACGGATCTGCAAAATCATGGCTGGTCAACCTACCTCCACCCCCCCGGATCACGTACCCCCCCTTCAGAAATTAGGGTTTAACAAGGCCCCCTGGGAAAGCAATGGTTTAATAAGCCATTAATGAGGACTTTTTTTGTGGGGTGGGGTACGTTACGGGTAGGTTGACTAGCCATCAACAAGATCATCCAGGCAAAAAAGGAAAACTACTGTCCTTTTGGGGCGTCCAAAAGCCTATTTTCAGGTGCGAACTGTTAGTTTTATGGAGGTTACATTTCCGCATTCATCTTCTTGCCAATAGAAGTTTCTTTGATGAAATGTTGCTGGCTTGGAAATGTCACGTTTGCAGGCATTGTTTGAACAACGGTAAAGACTCCAGCAATCTGACATATGCATGGAAAATTTACCGGTATCTGAACCTCAAAAAAAATAATTCTGTATTTGGCTGCGTGTATATATATATATATATTTTTATTTTTTTTTGGTTTCAATGTGTATATATATATATATACATATACTATACGATTCATGTGTACATATGTGTATATATATACACACTTTAACCAACACACTAGGGTTTCTTGATTCCTGCAAGTACCATACAACCATTCTCTCCTCATTGGACCACTTCATTTCCCCCTAGGTCTCCAAACGATAGCAAACCTATCCGCAGAAAAAGCCGTAGGACTATGCTGGCAAGCAGCAAGTCAGCCTCAAGGGACATGCAAAATCCCACAGTTGTCAAAAGATGAACACCCCTGAAGATTAACGGCTGGAACATAATTCCCTGGAGGTTTGGTTCAGATCATTTTCCTTTCTAAATGGGTGATTTGTAAGTTACATATTAATCTTCCAGGGTGAATCAAGCTCGAAAAAGGGATTCGGAAATATCACAGTCAAGATACTGTTGATGGAAAGAATCCTGTTAACCAGTTGAGGTTGCTAGTTATCACATTTTTTACAGGGTTTTATATATACATGCCAGGTGGTTGTTTGGGATTTTTTCCATCTTTTTTGGCCTTGGGCCTACCCATACCATTTAAATGATCCAATCCTTATAGCCCAATGAATCCTAACAAACCATGGGAATTCTTGGTTGTTGGATGGATTTGTTGATTCCCAACGTTGTTCTTAAAAGACGAGTTTTTGGCCCCCTCAAAGAGGTTCTCATTTTTCGGTATATATACTATTCTACTATGATATTTCCCAAGACCACCAAAATGTTCACATGAAAGTCCACTGTCTAAACAGTAAAGGTCGAATTTTGTAGAAAAAATCCTCCCCAGTTGTGGGAAGGTCATCAAGAATAACTAGTTGGTGAACCAACCCATTTGAAAAATATGCGCAAGTCCAATTGGAGAAAATCTCCCCAGAGATCAGGATGAACATGAGAAAAACATTTGAAACTAAAACCTAGAATAGAAATGCTTGAACCAACCCAGTTGAAAAATATGCGCACGTCAAAATGCAATCGACTCATCCCCAACTTTTCGGGGTGAAAATAATTCAACTAGTTGGTGGTTGAACCAACCCATCTGAAAAATATGCTCGTCAAATTGGATCATCTCCCCAAGGATCGGGATGAAAATAAAAAATAGTTGAAACATGTTGAAACCACCACCTAGAAAAATGTTTGAGTTGCCACCACCTAGATAGGGATATTCCCTATATATATTCCCTATAAATTCCCTATATAAAGATATGTTTGAGTTGCCAAAAAACCCTAAAATAACCCTCGCCTCAGTAGAGATCTCAATGCCAGGCCGGCGAGCCCTCAGCCGGGAGGGAGGAAATAACTGGGATGACATCCAGGATGGGAAAAAAATGGTCAGAGGGAACTTAGTTTCCCTAAGATTTAAATTGAAGGACTAAGACATCATTTTTAAGGAAATCATTGAAAAATCATTGGGGAACAACGGTTTGACTCAAACATATGTTGATGTTGTGATTCCCTTCGAGATGCTTCCCTAAGAAATACCATGCTGGGATGGATCTTAGGCATGCAACCCTCGCAGTGATGGGGTTCCATCCACTGGCTCAACTAATTCCGCAGATGCAATGGCCGAAATGTTCACACTTTGGAAGCCGAGGATGGGAACAAGAGGAATCACAGTTCCCCCTGTAAAACCCTTCTTGGAACTGTTGGTCCTTTGGAGGTTTCTGCTTTTGTTTCCTGAATTTGATGAATATGTTGAGGTGAGATCATTGCAGATTGCCCAATGGGTCATTCTGGGCTCAAGATGAAGACACCTCAAATAAAGGCTATTCCCATTCCCAAATCTATTCCACAAGTATACGCCTTGGAAATCTAAGATGAATGACCAAAATCACATATATGTCTTCGAAATGGTGGTTTTGGAATCTATGTTCGTTGTTCGAGGTGTAACTGTATAGCCATGTAAAATTGTGAAGTCTTTGGTGGGTCATGCACATCCTTGCTTGGGTGTCCCCTGTGCCACAATGTCAGCAAATCAAAATCAAGGATTTCCATGCTTTTCAGTGTTCAACTCCCTGTAGAAATGTCTCCTGCTTTCTCACTGTATGTTTCGAACACTTCTAGGACACGAGTAAGATGAGTTCTTCTCGAAAGTTGTGATGTGAAGCGGATTATGAAAGAGGGCGCAAAGGTACGTGCTCGAAAGTTTACCCATTTTCTTTATATCATGTATACTATGCCTTATATACGCATACACATATTATAGATTCTGTTTGTCACCCTTCCCCCCATCTGGGTCCATCCAACCATATGGCAGCTCTGCATGCGCCGATCGCCTGGTGGCCAGCTTACAGTCACCTTTTACCAACCCAAACACTGCACTCTCAGAGCTTAAATCACTGAAACTTCACATGTCTTATGCATTGGTTGATCCTCCCAATGTTTTTTCGTTTTTTTTTGTTAGAATTTTCTCACCCATATTGTTGGGATATTGCAAAAGATGGCATCACAAAAAAGGGTGGAACTCCGGGTTGGTTCATTCGCCATTTTGGTGCTTGAGCCTATTCAAGGCAAAACAACAATACCCTCCAGAAAACTAACAAATATCCCAGCAAACGGGAAAGCCGGAACATCATCAACTCAACAGTGCCGGCGTGGGATCGGGGGATATCTGATCATTCAAACATTCAATCATTCTCAGGAGGGTACAGTATTCCTGGGATAGTTCATCACCATTTGAGAGAGTCACAATCAAAACCTTTTGGGATCCTAAAAAAACATCGCAGATGTGTATAGATGTGTCAACGAGCAATTTAACGAACATCTCAAGACAAATGAAAGGGAAGGGCATGTTGGAAAGAAAATGACCCTCCCTGAAACTATCAAAGATAGCCCCTGAAACTCAATGGTTGGAAATCAATCAATTTCCTTGTGGGATGACTTCCCGGCAGGTGCGAACTGTTAGTTTCAGGGAGTGTCATGGAAAATAGGTGTTGTAACACAACCAAGTAGACCTCAGGTATAGAAACCCCCAGTGGGGTCATATCTGGGCGCGGAAAGACTTAGTTTATCAAATGGATTTTAACACAACAACGAACCGATCAAGGATTCATCCCTTCATCCAAAGAATTAACAAACCTTTGTCATAAGCGTATCATATCCAAACAGTCGCTGTGCTATAGAATCTCCGTCTTTTCGTTCATCTGCTCATCTTTACCCCAAGGTCTGCTAACCAGGCTGACGACTCTCCCTTTTTTCCCAGCGGGAGAAGTCGATGGAGTCTTGCGGCTACGTTCCGCGCAGTGTTTAGTGCCGAAACAGAAATCATCTGAATGTGAAATCGTCCACCAAAGAGTCCAGAGATGAAAGTCTATATCTCCAATGGTTTCAATTTCAATATCTCGACTTCCGTGCTGTTTGGCGCCAAACGAGGGTATTTCAATAGTCTTCGGGTATGATTAAACAATTGCAGACTCACTCTGATGCAACGCTCAACGTTCGATGGTGCGCTTCCACTTGTTGCCTCAGGTACCGAATTTTCGTCCATCTGTTTATCTAGATAGCTATCAAGCCAAAACTGGTTGGTGGTTTCAACCCATCTCACAAAATATTGGCAAATTGGAAATCTTCCCCAAATAGGTGTGAAAATGAAAAATATTTGAAACCACCACCTATCCAATCTATATAGTATGACCAGCCTCTCATATCATGTTGGAGCAAATTTGGTGCTACCCTCTACCCTCCTTAGTATAACGGTATAAGCATCCCTAGCCGTACCGTTACCACCAATCCCCCCATCCACCGTCAAGATTCCATCTGGAAAGACGATGCCAGTGCCATCCCATTTGCCCTCCACGTTGGCGGGTCCTCCTTTGGAGCTAAAGTCAAAGGTCAACGTGTCCTGACCAGATCCAACTCGTGGCTTTCCATGATTCAATTTGTTTTGTTTTTAAATGGGAGGTCACATGACATAGTATAAATGTATAATACATATATATATACATACCTGGATCTTCTAGATATGTAAAATGTCTGCCGTTTGGTAGGTCTTTTTAGTGAAAAGACTTTTCTCGAAGAGCTGCATGTCTTGCAGGAACCTTGGATTGTCGATCTCAAAAACAGATTTCTGTGAAACAAGACCCAAGGAAACCCTTCTGTCCCCAGAAAGCTTTCATTTCCAACAAAAGAGCAATGACGTTTAGGCACCTTGCTCTCGCCATGCTCGTGGTTTCACTAAACATTTGCCAAAGCTGTTGGCCAGTAAATCTTCATTCAACATTGAGCCACATGTCAAAAAATTAGGGGCCCGAAACTCCTGCAAAGGCTATGCGAGTTGTATTCAAAGAGGTGTGTAGATCACAACCTCCACAGTACTGTACACTTCAAAAAAAAATCTTTGTTCCACCTTTCGTCCGAGAATACAGGAAAAATCCAAAATGACATCTTTGTAACAATAATGCCCAACATATATGATGTAGGAATCCCCAGCAAATATACAAACTAACAAAAAAACAAATACCATGGGATGCTCTTCAATCCCCAGTAAGTAAACCATACCCGGTTCCCCCATGAAGAAAACCCATCCATCCCCACAAACCATCCATCAACATTCTCGCCTTGCCAGGTGTGTAGGTGGGATAAAGCCCTCAATTGCACTGGTTGGCTTTTTTGGGGGTGGAGGATGGGAATTTTGGGGGAGCTTCCAGGGTTGGAAATGGTGAAACCCCGGAAGTTTAACGTAGCCCCTGAAAAAGGATTGTTTTTGAAAGATTCCTTTCCAGTTGGCATCTCAATTTTTTCAGGGACCATGTTGAAATTCCAAGGAGGTTGCGGGATACTTTTAAAATGGTTTTTGTTTGTGGAGATTTGTGTTACAATGCATACAGGAATGACAGTAATGTTACAAGTATAATATACTATATTAACTATAAATCAAAAAGTTCAGGATAATTCTGATCCAATGATCTATCATATACAAAAATAAATAGTTCACCAACCTGCAACAAAATCCTAAAATCAGAAGATTATACCTGTTTGGAAAACAAGAAAACACCAGCTCACTTGCTAGATTTAAAAAAAAAAAACTAAAGAAAACTTCAGAAGTTTACTTCCACCAGGTCTGGCAATTTTCTTATCCACCTTTATTGCATCTATATATATACATATATCTATTTAAAACCTATGTATATAGATGCATGTTTATATATATATATATGTAACCATGCCACAAACACACCTCCCCATCAAATCTTCTCCAAGCAACTGAAGGCCTTCACCTTGAGCCACGAAAAAAAAAAAAGGTCCCTTACTTTCCATTTGGATCTGTTTGGTAAATAGGTATCCTGACTGTTTGGTTAATAGGAATCTTGGATTATTAGTTTGTTATACTTAGTAATCCCGAAATAATAACTGGCGTAAGATTTGTTCATCCCCTTAAAATACCCGATTATAACAACCAAAAGCCACCTTTTTTCTCATTGCTCAGTTGGGTGTTTTCGACTTCATGACTTCATCCCATCGGAATTGCCGAGATTTGAAAAACGAATGGCGAGCAAACTATGACTCCAAGTTGACGAAAAAAGCTGACTTTTTTGGGAGGTATGAGTCAGTTACAAGATTGCAGGCGTAAGCGAACATATTTTTTCAAAAAATACATATTTTACTCTCGCACATTCGTCTCATGTCAACAGTGAGACTGGAAACATAGCTAGCGGGGTTGCGGGCCATGAGTCCACAATATGTATTTTACTAAACCAAAAAATAACAAAACATTGGTCCTATAAAACTGGCAAAAAAGCAGAAAAAAAAAACATGTGCAAAAAGTACTCTTTTTCAAAAATTCCACTGGTAATCATCTCTAAAAACATTCGTGTGAAGCCAATGAGCTTAAGAAAATTTGGAAATTCCACAAGTCACGAGGTTCCCGGAGTTGATGATTTCCAATGGTGAGAGTTATGTTTGGACCACCCACAACTTCATGGATTTTGGTCCGTGAAATGTTCAATCTTTAGGACTTTAGGCTGTGGATCTTTTTTTTATATTCCTATAAACCTAACAAAAAATATGTCTAGGATGCATGATATATGGTCTAGTTGGACTTGGTACAAAAATCAGGCATGCAGTAATAATAAATCCAATTACTTACATACATCGTGTTTTTGAGATTAGTAGTGCATGTTTCAAAAACCCAGGTGTGCCTGGAATGCGATGTCGACAACATGTTTTGACTTAAAATCCCAGGCAAAGCTTGGGAAAAAGGATTGCATTCCTTGCAGGTTGGTTACTGTATTTACATACGTTACGAATCTAAACAAGAAATATCAAGAAATACTATCTAGAAGCTACAAAACTCATGTCGACGTGAAGTTTTCTCACAGAAATACACCCAACAAATCTCACGCAGCCTTTTTTTGTGCAAATCCCATAAAACTATTGCCTATCTCAGAACTCAACCCATCCCCAACCCATCCTCCACACCCCAAACGCCGTTAGTTGAGCTCCACGTCACAGGTCCACGTCCCAAACATCCAGGATTTCCATCTGTACCAGTGACAACCATAGGACCATAGCCATCATATTCAATCTTTCGTGTGCAACCAGGATGTTGTGGATCGCCTTAGAAACCCAGCGTTTTGGCTGGAAAAAATGGACCTTTTTCAAGACATGGGAGATGGGGGTTTGGTGCCGGTTATTTGTTTTGAGCGGCGTTACACAACCCCCCCAAAAGTTTAACATGGCTACATGGAAACATATATATACATACCACCATTTTTCACCTATTGAAAATGGGGAATGTTTTCCATTGCCATGTTAAACTTTTTGGGGTGTAATATGACATCATATAGCTGCTAGCTTCCGTAAGATCTCATGGACTTTTTTCAAAAGATGACAAAAGCACTCCAGCTATAGATGACAACACCTGGATGGTGCACTGTAAGTCCTTTCTGTAATGTATACCGGAATCGGAATATGTGTAATATATAAAGGCCCTTTAACAAAATGCACCAAGCCTAGTATATATACTAAAACACACTAAAACTAAAAATATCATCTACTTTTACTTTGGGTGTGTTTTCTTTTTGTTGTCCATCGCCCTTGACCTTCCATCCAAAAAAGAAAGCCCAAGTTGCTGTAGTAGCCAAACCAATCATCCGGAGCATCCCCAAACGCCCTCGCTGGACGCTCAGCGGGTCCCAACATGGTCAACGCAGCAGCGGCCGCGGGAAGAAGTACGCCTCGCCGATGCATCTCCTGGGGGTTTTCTACCACTTTTACACCCCCGAAATTTAACATGGAACCTGAAAATGATGGTTTCCAATAGGAATCTCCTTTTCCAGGGGCTAATTTTCAGGTTCCATGTTTAACTCCAGGGGTGTACCCAGAAATGAGCTTTGCCTCCGAGGCTCAGGAAAGCATTAGGTTTGTTTTGGAATTACTGTTCAGCAAAAGTTGACAAATCAGTGGCACTGGTGGATTTTTTTCACTCAAAGTGTGTTTCAGAAAGCTCTGTGCGGAGGCCGGGCACGTACTGCAACCAGGTGGTTTAGGCTGAAGGTTTACACATGAGGACAAAGAAGACTCAGCTTCATGAAGTTTGCAGATAATTTTAGGATCATATCTGATTTACCTTGAAATCAACTGGTATGTTTGAAGGATCCAATGCCAAACTCTCAAGCTTCTGATGTTGTGATGCCATCCTAGCTTCAAAGCTTATGAGATGACATATTTTACCATCCTCCTGTACCCATCCTCCCCTAGTGCAGGTAGGTACCTGTAGTCATAAACTTATTTACCGTAGAAACCTAGAGATATAACTTTCTGACCTGAGGCAGTCTTATAGATTCACCCCAGCTGCAAGGGTATATTAATCAGGCAGGCAAAGGTCTAGGTTAATAACCCGGTCATTCGCGATTTGGGTATTTGCGGATCTAACCACCGCGAAATCACAACCACATCAAAACAAACAACCATTAAATTTACCATAGTCACGAAGCAACTGCATTGACAAAATCAGATGAACAATCACTACTATAGATTTGTAATATTTCAAAAAATCTCTTGAACCAACCCTCAAAAGGTACTCCGGTGTATTTCTTCCCAATTTTTGATCGAACCCATGTGGTCGTCCTTGGGGGCACCTGGTAGCATGAAGGATGCACCCATCCGGGCGCACAAAAATCCCACCTGGGTTGAAGAATGGATGATGCTCGGGAAACAGAAAGGTGGAGTTCTAGCCAGTTATTTACATATCATGGGCCCCCCACCCGAACCTACATGTTTCATGGTTTTCATGGTTTTGATGGTTTTGGGGGCCCATGGTAGTGATTTGTCATGAGCCTTCAACTCCAAAGAGCCTCCCATTTAATATATTTAATAGGGAATTGCACATCCCTACTGTATCTCTTCCTTAAGTCCTCTCGACTATCACGGCTTAGTCGTTTCTGTTTTTCAACAAATGGAATGTGTTTTCTTGGCACCTTTTTTAGGCAACTTTTCTGAACCAACGCCAAAAAAAAACATATTGAAAAAAATGTTTGATGAAAAAAAAGATCGAAGTTGCTACTACCACAGCCAACTGTACCAATGTCTTTTGTGACCTGGGAGGTCTGCCAATGGCTGCCATGCTAACGTTGGCCATTTTTTGGGTGAAATGTCACTTCCCCGCGGAGATCTTTGAGCCAAATCTCAGCAGAAGTGTTGAAAACTGAGATTTTGTGAGAAATTGGGAGAAAAAAAACAACTCAAAATCCTAGTTGGGTATGGAGTTTTTTCGTCTTTTCCACATCTATACTCCCCCGGAAAACTAACGGCCGTCCCCTGAAAATCAATGGTTGGTTCAGATATATTCCCAACATGAAAGTTCGTCCCTTTTTAACGGGACGAATTCGTTCGTTTTCCGGGGTGTCGTGGTATTCAATAGCAACCTACCGATGAAGGATGACTTCCCCAAGCCTCGGCAACCTTGGCGGTTTTACATTGTCTTCCCCTCAGCGATGGATGAATCACTTTGAATTCATGGTACGGTTGATGGAAGAAATCCCAGTAGAAAACCACCTTTTGGATGTATAAAACCCTATAAAAACATAGGATAAACTACAGTATTAACTGGTGCAAGGAGTTCTTCCATCAACAGTATGTTTACCCCTTAGATTCGTTGAAATGGCCTGTTGGATGGCATGATGTTAATTAATGGGATGGCTGGTTGGCCCCTCATATACGAATATACTTGAATGTTACCCTCTGGTAAGCTAACATAGCTGGCTGGAATATCCCCATTTTCAATAGGAAATACATCTTGAAAGGGTTTATTTTCCATTGCTATGTTAGTTGCTGGTACCGTCCCGTGGTCCCCGTGTATTTTACAAGAAAACAGGTGCCCGCGGTGGTGGGTGGGGTGGGGTGGGGATGATGACGTTCTTTGCACTTGCACACATGTGACATGCTACGCAACTGATGGGGTGATGGTGTGAAGACGCCACAAGAGTTTCTCGCAAAAACTCGGGTTCGCTTGCACTTGGCAAGAATAGACGAAGCAAAGTCACAAAGGTGGAAAAAAGGGCTAGTTTCGGGCTTTGGAAAAAAAACCTTGTTGTGTCATGCTGCAACACGTAATTACATGCAGTTTTGCAATGGCATGTGTTTGCTGCTCACAGCGACCTGGAGACGGCGTGACCTGTTAGTTTACCAGAGTGCAAAAATATACTTGATGTTTGTTTTTGCTTATTTGATGGCATGGTCTGTTCCCCAGCCTCTCAACCAAAAAATCACCATCCCACAACTAGTAGGTCAAATGTTAGTTTCAGGCTTGGCAGTTTTCAATGTCTAACAGTTCAACTGGCAAGTCCTTTCCAAAGTATTTCTTCAGATATTGATTTAATCTGTATTTCATCAACCTCCAAATTTGTTGGAAATTCTAAGGATATGATCTGCCCTAAGAATCACTGGACCCTGCTAGAGAGGGGTTTGGATGTGTATAGCAGGGGTTTTGGATGTCCAAACCACCAGTTTTGAGATCCCATGATTCTTAGGGTGGATGGTAAATCCTCAAATCTGTTCACTCTCTCGGTGTTTCCCAGTCCAAGATGCCATCGAGTCCAACTGCGAGAGCTGCACTCTTCAGTGGAGGATTTCGCCTTTTCAATGCTGCGGGGTTGGTTGTTTTTTTATTGTCAGGGATGATGATATCCTACCCTCCCTTCGTATCATCCATGATAAACTGATTGGGGATTATGATTGGACAACTTAAACCAATGACATTCTTTGATCTGACTCATCAGTGACTTTGTTTGGGGATACTTATAGCTCTTGTCATGTTCTCGTGTGTTTTATGTTATAGTCCCGTAGTCGAGACTAAGGCATTCCGCTACCATTGATCAATACAGTCGAGGTAATACAGTTTTCGATGGCTAAAAAACACGAACCGCAAGTAATTTATAGAGTTCTGAAAGCACAACGTTTTTGAATAGGGCTTCCTAAAAAAGTGACCGAGATGCAAATGAAACATCTTGAAGCAACAACTGCTACTGTCAAATCGACACTGACAGCTCAAATCTCAGGCTTAAACTTGCTAGGACCAAACAGAACAAGGTTGTTGAATCACAGTCAATCCTGGTTTTTTGAGGCTAGCAATTAAAAAGCAACCAATCAACAAAACCTATACTGCATAGGATCCGTGGGACGAACGGTATATTTACCTACGTTTGGCTAAAACATATGTATATATATATATAGTAAATGTAGGTAAGTAATCTTAAACAATGGTAAATATACCAGTCCCAGGGATCCGTCATGGGATCCGTCTTCACCGACTTACCGACTCCCAGTCTTCGAAAGACCTGAACTTTCGCCAACTCATCTTCTCGAAGAACTGCACGAAAGATCTGGAGCGGAAGGGTTCCGCTAGGTACAACATGAGCCACCAAAAAACAACAAAACCTTCTACTTTCCATCATACTACTGTAGTTGGTTACTAGGGATCTTTATAATGGTTTATTATAATCCTTACATGACTGGGTAGTATACTCCCGTATATGCACTAAACAGCCACGCTTTTTTCATTGCTCACATGAATCAAGTGACAATCAGCATGTCACACCACTTTGGTAAACTTTGATGAAAACGACCCTTGATGAGGAAAGACTTAATATGGGAAAATGTTGAATACACTTTGTGCAAATGCGTTCAGAAGAAAGTGAAGGGGACGTTGAATTATTGAATTGTTTGTTTAGCAAAGTCTATGAGTATCAGGATGGTTCATCTGGATTTACTTGTCCAACACTGGAAGAACAAACCTGTGGTCTAGTACAGAAAAACACAAGTGCAGCATCGACTGCAAGACTAAAACGCGTAAAATGGTGGGTCAATGTGTAGCCAAGGGGTTGAGCTTGCTTCATCATTCATGAAGGTTCGTACATCATTTGGATTAATCGTTTTGATAAGGTTGAAAAGTAAACTCGGGGGCCGTTTGTTTCAGCTTTCACATCGTTCCATATTGAATTTCATTATCTGACTTCAAGGCTTGCGTTTACGCATCAACAACACCTGCTTGCACCCATCCCCGGTCCTCCAGCACACCGTCTGCACCACGAGGTAGCAAGTCTACTAAAAGGGCCTGGCTGATCACTGCACGCTTTATTTGCTAAACAACCCAGTGATGAGCTGGAGATTCAATTTGGGCTCTGAAAACCTGCCGAATGGAGTTGGGAAATATCCAATGATATCATCTCAAGCTTTTGAATTCCTGGCACTCTTGCAAGGGTATGCCCTTTTTTCCATTCTTGAAGAGATCCCCTTTGTAGAAAAAACAGAAACAACGCCAGCCACCCCACGACTGCAATTTGTACCATAGAATGGAATATGTACACGTATACATACACAATAAATCAATATACACTCATGTTATTATATTTCCTCCATTCAGCATGGAATCTCACCATCCCCATGCTGAGTAGTATACATGGCATCATGAATGTTCACCTAAGGATAATTCTGTGCCGCTTTCGCCCTTGAGGAACCATTGGTGGTTTTTCAGATACAATTTGTTTCTTCAAATAACTCCCCTTAAAACACATGACCTAGTTTTCCTATCTCTTGGCTCAACCATAGATGTTTCCTTGTGAACCCTGCGAGCTGCCTGCTGCCAGTCCGCACCGCAAGCACTAGTCAACTGATCATAGAGTTCCTGTCCATCGGTCCATCCGGATTGATCGAAGGAGAATCCATGTGGCGTTAAACCAGCAAGACTATCATATGTCATATGATCCACAAGATCCACATATCTTTTGGAGAGGAGAATATTATAATCAATATGTATATTATATACATGTATATATATATATATACACATTAATTATAAATATAATGTTGGACTCAGAACGTGATATAAAACCTAGGCTGGGGCATCATGAACAATCACATTGGGTCTAGCCATATCGAAGCAACTCGAGAAAACCACAAGAGCAATTCTAGGAAGCAATGCATGAACATCTCGAAATTTTCAGAATTGACAGAAAAGCACAGCCCTTAGGCCACAGATTTTGTTGGTACAAGTAACATTGTTGTTTTGGGGTCAAATATTTTGAGCCATAAACTAAACCCTCTAGTTGTTTCCACTTGCAACCAACAGCTGCAAGGCCTACTCTCATGAAACTCAAACTACCTTCTGGTGCACTGCCATGGAAAAAAGATATCCACATAATGTGTAGGAGACCCATCTATATATCACCCTTCTATATAATCCTAATACTCTGCGTAGGGAAACCCATCACAAAATGAAACCCATAAACATCCCTATAAAGGTTAAATTATCACATGCTACCTTTACTGGGTGGTGCTGATTACAGTATCCCATATTATGTCTGTCAATGTTCACCAAAAAGATCAACCATCCCCAAAAACTATTTCCAAACAACTATCCCAAAACTTCATCATCATCAACACCATCAACACCATCATCATCATCATCATCATCATCATCAACATTGCCATCATCATCATCATCATCATAATCATCATCATCATCATCATCATCATCATCAAAACATTACCATCATCATCATCATTATCAACATTGCCATCATCATCATCATCATCATCATCATCATCATCAGCATCATCATCATCATCATCATCATCATCATCATCATCATCATCATCACACCTAGCATCATCATCATCATCATCATCATCATCATCATCATCATCATCATCATCATCATCATCATCATCATCATCATCATCCCATCATCTCCCACTTCCCCCACCTCGGGTTGGTGTGTCACACCCCTCCGAGGTGCACTGCGGCTGGTCGCGCCCGACTCCTGGTGTTTTAGCCAACGAAATTCCAAGGAAGGAATGATGGGAATCAACAGGAAGTTACCCCCCTGGGAAACTAACATGACTGGCTGGAACATCAACCATTTGAAGATGTATTTCCTATTGAAAATGGTGAGTTTACAATGTCATCTTCATTTTCAGGGGTGTTTCTCCCATAATCATGGTTCAGTGGAAAATGGCGGGATATTTGAAAGGTAACCATCCTATTGGAGATACACCCATTTTGACTTCTATGATTATGGGAATGATGTGTAAATTTCAGGAGGGGAAAGAAAAAATCTTCAACAAGTGTGCATGCTTTTGTTGATTTCTTGGAGAAAACAAGGAGTCACGCCTATATTTCGAAGAGGTTGTCGTTTTTTCAAAGACGTCAAATGACATGACATGACTCATATCCTTCCCAACCTGGCCCATCCCCTTCCACTCCTGATCTCTGAGCATGGCCACCAACCGTCCCAAGGGCCCTGAATGCAATGCCAAGTCAGGCCGCAACACTGCGACCTTGGTGGTCGCAATATCATCCCGAAAATCTGCCACCATGTTTCGGCCCAAAAAGTTCGGGAAAAATCCCATGAAGATCTGAGAAGCAAAGCATTTTTGTCTACCAAAAATGGAGGGGGAAAATTTTGGACTGATCTTTTTGAGAGCTGCGTTGAAAAAATGGTACAATTTTCGTTTCAACTTCCCATTATGCTTTCCGATTTGGTTCATAATCACCGAGTTCCACCGGGGAAAAGCCAACTTGGCTCCAGATTTCACCAGGTTTTGGGGTGGTTTCACATGTGGGGGGGGGCAACACCCCCAAAAACCTGGATGAAACTGGATCTCGAAAAAATCTTTGTAAAATCCATCATCTAAGCTCCGGAAAAGATGGAAAAAAATGCTACGAGTCATTCACAGGTTATATCTCATGGTTTCCCACTATATGTCATCCTATCAAAGAGTGATGGTTTTCCTCATGGCAAACCTGCCAGGTTTACCGACAAAGGGACATGGCGCGCTCCTATGGGCTACAGATAGCTATCCCTAAAGATGACGAAAAACCCCACTGAAGTTTAACATGGTTCACCTGCTAAATCAGCCCCTGGAAGTTTGGAGATTCCGAACTTGGAATCTCCATCATTTTTCAGGTTCGAGCCGTTAAACTTCAAGGGTGTATTCAAATCTTTGCCTTCGGGTCTGAGTCTGGTTGTTCTTTTTTGTTACTTGAGGCACTAAAAATGTCACCTGAATCAGCTTCAGCCAAAGCAACCCACCGTGCCAGCAGCATGGCTAAGGGGACGTCTCTTCTCAAGCGCGTGGCAATACTGGCCCTGAGGACGTTTTTTCAGGACTTTGAAGAACAAATTCCAAGGAATTGATTCAGTTTCAGGGTTGGTATCAAAAAGTCTACATACTGTTTGAAAAATAAAACATGTTAAAAAAAAAAAAACATGTTTGAATTGATCTACAACAAGTTGAATCAGAATTCAGAAACCTCTACTGTTCATGGGACTTGTACTTTCAAAAATCCATCCATTGAAGATTGAGATCCGCATCATAAACTCGGACCGATCAGACTTCCTCTAGAGATTTCTCCGGATCTGCCATCCAAGTACTTCCACACCGACAAGAAAGCATAGTTCTAAAGCGATATGCGGTTATGACTTTCGATTTGAAAACATAGGCTGCACTTCAGATAACTTCCAAATCAGCTTGTTTGAAAATGATCCAAAAGAATTCAAAGCAAAACTTGAGATCTTCACAACACCCCATTTGTTCGAAGATGGTTCTGTTTTTTTCTAAGAATTTCTCTGCGGTTCCTTGTTCTTTCATGCAATTTTCCAGTTTCGTGACCACATCACCAAAACAAAAGCATCTTCAACCAAATCCTTCTTCAACAAAGTATAAACACTGTTGCTTTCAAGTATATAGATGGCGATCGCCACTCCCAAGTTCGCTGGCGATTGGTTTCCGGGCCCATGGTTTTCATCCCAACTCCCAAGGGGGTGGCGATCGCCATCGATCTTTATGATCTTTTCCAGGTGGAAACATCCGGACCATCACAGGTGGCTGAGTTCTCCGGACCAAAGCCAACCCAGCCACGCTTCCTCCTCACCCACCAAGGACGTGAGCTCCGCCTCTCAGCTCATAGGGTAGACTGATCATGTGGCTCATATATATATATATAACACATGGACCTTCAAAAAAGAATGGTCCGAGTCAACAAAAAAACAGGACATATAGAAAACAGGAGGAGATAGTTTCACCGACCCTTTAAATTTCAGAGCACAAATATGTGTATATCATTTCATAAGCAGTTGTTATAGTTTCAGTGCCTGGTTCCAGGGACTCGATTCTTGCGTTCATGGATGCTTTCTTCTATCCATGTGTAACGAACTGTTCATCTCAAGTCTCTGCTGGGTAGAACCCTTGCAATTTCTGAATACTAATGGTTCATAACTTCCTTACAAGTACACCACCGAAGTCTAACAGCCAAAAACCCTTGAAAAAATGGTGGGGAATGGAAGATGATCTGAACTTCCTATAGGGGTTTCTTTGGAACTTTTCTTTGGGGCCAGCTGTTAGACTTCGCGAGGGGTATGTTTTCTCTTTCTAAATTCCAAGATGAACTAAGATTCCACCCCGTTTTACTTCAAACGAATATGTTTGTCCGTCCAAATATTGAATTTTTTATTTCAAGAATTACCAATACCTTCCAAACTCATAGAAACATCAATCCCATGGTCCCCTTGAAAAGGTATTACCAAGTATATACTTCTTTTTGACTCCTATTAATATCTAGATAATCTATACCAAAGTATGCTTAAAGATCATGTTCCCTTACCATCTGATTCTTTCAAAAACATCCCACCGCCCCAAGATACCCAAAGGTCACAATGCTCTGGAGGGCCACTCCTTGGCTCGACAAGTTTTGGATATTTGAGGATTTCTACTACAAATCCCTCAAAAACTGTTGGCCCACAAATTTAGTAATCTTAGTAATTCATGAAAATGAACTCAGATAAGTTGCCAGGGTCATTTTAAGAGGCATTCTCCAAGCCTAAATCATCAATTGAGCTCATGATGAATTCTCAGAAACATGGCTGGCCAAAAATTCAGCCGGGCAAGTTTTTTCGGGGCGGCCACATGTCCAATCGTTTTGAACCAGGGGATGAGACCCCATCTATACATACCATTTTGCGGGTACGGTACAGGGCTACATTTATGGATGGTAGGGGATGCTATTCATTCCTTTTCATCCTACATACACCATCCCTTAGGCTTCAAACAACAACCCTCATGCTGGAAATGTCTTTGCTATGCAAGTTTCATTAGGCAAAACACTATGTCTGCCGGATTTTCCCCTAGAAATCTGAGAAGTCAGTAGTGTGGCTTGACTCCCAAAATCCATTTGGCTAAAGTTGACTAAAGTTGACTGTAAGCCATGTTCCTCAATGGATTTTTGATTCAGGGACTATTCATTCTTGCGAGACCCATACATTGAACCCAAAAATCCTGAAATTCCTAAAACTGAATGAATTTTGGAACTTTTTTGGGGGGACACTCCCCTAGCTTACTGTTTATCACCACCATTTGGGGAAATTCCCAACCCTGCAGTTCAACGGTCCCGTCTCCAACGGTCCGACGCTTCGTGACCCATGGGTATCCCCAACTGCTTCGTCCAGCGTCGATAGGCCCAACGGAGGGCCACGGCCTGGAACAAGGCGCCGCATTGTCTAGTTGGTGATAGATGTTTGAAACCGGGGAAAAAGACCTCCCTGAAACTGACAGTTTGCACCTGAAAGTTGATGGTTTCCAATAGGAACCTCCTTTTCCAGGGGGTTATTTTCAGGTGCGAACTGTTAGTTTCAGGGAGGATATAGAGTGTGTATATGTTTGTTACATTGATCTGGTTAAATCATACTAACTGAAATTATGGGCAAAGATCCAGATGTAAGTCACCCAGAGTGTACAGTATGTGTATCTTAAGGAAATATGTATTATATGACATAATAATAATAATGATGAGAATAATGTTATTATAATAAGCATGATAAGAATAATATACTGTAATAATAATACGACTATATGTTCAGAATCCGAACAGTACCAGAGTCTCTTTCCCGCTGCTTCCCAGCCTGTCCATCAAGGGCCTGGCATGTGCTACACGTCACATGAAGGACGCCGTCAACCCACAAGACCCGGGACCAAATTTTCTCCAAAAGACGCCGGATTTTTTTTCGCCATCTTTCTTTGCGGCCACTTTTGTGGGCCGAAATGGCGGGTTTTTTTCAGCAAACAATTCGCTGCACAGAAAGGGGACCGCCATGACGTGAGTAAATATTTGTGCAAAAAATACTGTGGTATTCAAAAAGCTCTTTTGTGATGAATTGTTCCCTTCAAAGATTCACTCCCACCCCCGGCGGCGGTAAACGCCATCATTACAAGATGGGTCCCGGGGTTTCTTGGAGCTGGGGGAAGGTTGATTGGGTTGATTCATTGCGGAAGGTGGTTCTTCTTACACTCCCAAAAACTAACAAGACACTGGAAAATCCAGCATTCGAAGATGCATTTCCTATTGAAAATGGGGATTTTTCCAATGTCATCTTAATTTTCCGGGGGTTTTAAATCTCAAATTCCTTATCTGAATCTCTCAACTACCAGTGGTTCCTGGTTTAAGCGATAGTGCAGACGTCACATTGTTCATGCTCACTGTCGCTGTCCTTAGTAATCCGAGGGGAGGGTCCCGAATTTTTTTGGATGAGAACCTGAAAATGACTCTCTGCAAAAGAGGATTCCTCTGGTTGGTGCTTTCAACCCATCTGAAAAATATGCTCGTCAAATTGGATCATTTCCCCAGGGAAGGGTAAATATAAAATATTTGAAACCACCACCTAGTCCTTCTTTAAAAAAATGATTTTGACGCTTCAAACATGTGCTTCCATATGCAACTTAAAACGGCCTTTTTTGTCATCGACTCCAGGGGAATCCCCAAGAACTTCGATTGCATTTTTTGCAGCCAAAAGCTCGCAGTCCGAATCGTCACAATGCCTGCAGGCCTGCAAAAAAGGGCAAACAGATGCAAACAGTATAGAGGAAACAAAACGTTTATAATACGTTTATATCAATACTTGTTGTTGCCTATATTCTTTGGTGAACAACTATATAAATGTATTTATATATATACATATATGGCAACAACACAGCTTGATCTGTAAATGAGTTCTTTGGTGGCTCTCCCTTAACATAGAGAAGATAACTATCACTGCAGGTTAATGTGAAATTTGAATATGGATTGCTGGAAAGGATGCGATGCTGAAATGTGCAACCATCAATTCCGTTGTCTACACATCAAATATATTGTATATCCATTGAATCATCTGCCAAATATCAGTACTTCTCAAAATTGAAAAAAAACTGTTTACCCGCCTTCTTCTTCTTGCCTGTCTCATCCCAATCGTCGAACTTTTTGGAGATCTAGGCGGATATCACCAAATGAAAAGCACCCAGACATCTAGCAAATATTTCTACCTTCTACCGACCAAAAAACCAATGAAGAAACATATCATATATCATAGTAGGGTGAATGGAATAACGGGGTTGACAAGTATTGATGCATACTAATTCGCTTTCAAAACCTCTCAGTTGTGGAAGCGAATCAATCCCAAATGAATTTGCTTTTCATGGGCACCATTAAGACCCTCATTTTAGTGGTCTCACCGGGCCCGGCATCCAATCTTGGGTGAATTATCTTCGGATATTTCTAGGATGATAATGGCAAACCAATATGGATAAACCCCTAACCACAGTAGTTCCCTTAACTTCTTTGACTTCTTTGATTCGCCAACCAGAATTATGAACATCCTGGGGGTATATAACATGATTCCCCTCCTATAATGACCAACAAAATTGGCATATAAAAAATGACAGGAATTCAACGTACAGAAAGTCACACACAGTCACAGGCATTCAACCAAAAACACATTAGCAACCAAAAGCCCACCTACATGACCCCCCTTCTCCTCTGTTAGCTTCCAACTTTGTTTTTTTTTGGGAAGCCGAAACACCGGTCCCAACATAGCTTTCATGAGCCAATCTCCACGCGAGAACTGGGATCTCTTCCTCGCCTTTCCAAGGGTTTCAAACCAACCAGTCATTGATGGTAACATGTTTACCATGGTCATGGTGGGGAAAACCCATTTTTGTTTACACAAAACTTCTGATCATGGTGAAAATGTTGAAAGAAGTTTGGTTATAATTCACTTTTTTGTTCACCTTTGATATCATGGCCAAATGTTAAAACTCTCCAGATGTTGGAATGGATCATCCCCGTTCATCAAGAACTAACTATGGACATCATTATGGGCAACTTTTTGGCAATAAAACTCGCTTCGGAGCAGCTTAGATTCAAAGACCCCTAGAGGTGATGATTTCGAGAAACTGATCCGAGTTTCTATGTTTGGTGGTAAAGTCATGGGGGTTTTGGTTGGACCAAGATAAGGCCCAAAATGAACAAACCTTGGGATTTTATGGGATGTTGGGGATTTGGAGTTTGTTGCATCTCTCCGTATTTGTGAAGCCAAAGGTTTCCGGGTTCAAGGGGTACATAGTTCATGGAAATACCAGCCAGTGACAGGGTGAACCGTACACAACACAAGGGTTTGGACATGGCAGGGCCCCTGTGATCCCTATCTACCAGCCATTTGTGTCCGGTGCGGATGATCTTTTGTAGAACCTTCCAGGAAGTTTTCCGTTCACAAAACAACGAGCTTTGCATATACGGATCATAATTTACGACAACTTACCAAAGATCTGGCTGATTCGCTGATATGGGTGAGGCTGCAGATTGCGACAATCATCATTACAATCCGGAGCATCAAAGTCGAGACGATCCGTGCTATCATCTGTCTCTGTTCCCAAAACAGTGACATGACGTGCTTTTCCCATCAAAAATAAGCTTTTGGAATACGTCACGGTGAAAATAGGTGAAATATCTTACTGTACCCCTCCTGACACCAAGTAGCACCTGAACAAAGACCACTTTGAAAGGTAGATATTGCAACCCTCCATTCTTCAGGTGCTGAATTCTTTTTTGCAAGGTCACCCATAACGACATTGATCACAACATCTCACGGATATGACCCTTGGGATCGTTTTACAGAGATCTCAACAGGATACCCGACTGGACTCCCAGTATTACTATGGAAATCACAATATCAAATAATCATCCCCTCTTCCCTTAAGACCAATCATTCCCTTGTCTTCAAAAAAAACAGACTATCCACCTTGACAACGACTTCCTGCTGCTCGCTGTAGTAATCATCAGTGACATCAACCTGGCGGTGAGGCTGGTGATCTGTTGGGTGATGAGTGGATGGCTTGGAACTTCAACCAGGAGTTCGGGATCTCTGGCCTAGTTGGTGTTATTTCGCTCTGTTTCAAAATATGCGCACGTCAAATTTGGATAATTTTCAAGGATCGGCGTGAACATAAGAAATATTTGAAACCACCACCACCACCTAGCTAGCCTTTGAACTTTTTTTTTTTGATGTTCCATTTGTTTGTTGACGTATTCCACCCTGTTCAGCACCAGAACAACCCTACTTGTTTTTTGGGTGAGCACCAGATTTGAGGCTTGGATTTGAAGATACCTTCGACCAAAAATGAACATCCAGCCACTAGATTTTCCATGAACTTCTGGAATGGCAGCCAGTCTCAACAACGGCGGGTTGATTGGTTGTTTTTTTGCAAGACATACTGTTGATGGAAGAAATCCTGCACCACCTGGACGTATAAAACCCTACAAATAATAGGATATTTACCATATGAACTAGTGTAGGATTTCTTCCACCAACAGTAAGACTACACCTACAACTGTTTCACTCTGAAACTAACAGTTCGCCTCTGAAAAAAAAGTCTTCCCAAAAGGAAAGGCTAGTCTCTCAACTACCATTTTTCAGAACCGAGCAGTTAGTTTCAGGGAGGGTAGCACCAAATCATCCGTCATCACGATTCCATCCAAGTTAACAAACCATGTTTAGGCGCGCGCCTTCCCAAACTTTTCATCGATGGCATTCAAGTAGCCAATGGCTCCATCATCAGAGGTACAAGCCATGATTTGCACCTGTGAAGCAACTCTGACATTATTTGCCCAGGTAGCTGCTGGTCGCTTTATTGTTCTAGGAATCTTCCCGGAACTATAAGCATAGTTCCCTTTCAAATCGCGGTTTTCGTACAACAGACTTAACCACCGATCTCAGGCACTGATCAACAGTTGCATGAACTTGTTAATTTAGAACTTAAGATGAAACAAAACTCTATTTACACTGACTCAAGTCTGAAGTTCGACCAAGCTTAGCCCAACAAAACTGCCATGTCTTCTAAAAAAAATATATCCCACTAAAGTTCTACTACTTGAGGTGGTTTGCCGCGTATATCAACCGTGCCATCTCCTTTGCAGTACGAAAACCTCACTTCTCCGATAAATGATAAATGGCCTTTTCTTTATGGGACTTTGCTGGAAAGTTGTTGGGGGGTGAGAGGAAAAGAGGATGAGAACATACGTATATACTGTATGTTTTTACATATCATACAGTAAACATGAAGAACTCAACATTTTGTTGTATGTCTGTGTATCACTCGTAGACACAAATATGCGAATGTGTATCTTACTTACAAAACATCATACATACAGCATATCTGGTCGACATCGCTTCATGTGGAAGCTTCAGGTACGTTGAATTGATAAATTGGAAATTTACAGTATATGGCAAGTTCTGTTCCTTCAAAAAGCTAGAAAACCGGCACAACGTCAAACACCGTTTCGGATGACCCGGACGCATCAATACCTACAGTTCGCCAAAGAAAATACCCATTACCGTGGGTCGGACCTTCCCCCACCCCCAAACAATCAATGTAAAACTACATTCATCTAATCGACTTTTTGAATTGGCGTTTTTTTTGGTGAATCTTCGCTTCTCAGGCGGCCAGGCAATGGTTGCATCACTCGTGACGCCTTCACCGTCATGTCAGTACTCTTCTTGGTCACTAGACCTCAGGTTTTCCCAGGTCTGAAGATGAAAGAAAGATGTGATCTTGCATGGGTTCCAAACTTTTTTCATAGAATGAATAGANAGTAGTGATAAGGCTTACCTTACCCTTCGTATCATCCTCCCCCACCCCCCACATCCCCGTCAACTTTTCCACCACCGCCCCCCAACATATGTTTCCTAGTTCCCACATGTCTTGCCCAATTAGATTTCCTCACTCTACACTCACACACTTCACATTCAATTTCCCTTT